>OX439473.1:17227942-17400784 GCA_949320105.2 Crepidodera aurea
AGCGGTGATTTTGGTGAAATTTTCAGGAAATACTAATAATTACAAAACTTAGAGTGAAGACCCCTTGATTTTTTTTGTAAACCTTCAAAAAGTATTTATTTTGTTAATTTTAAATGGAAAATCACAAAAAGAAGGGTCCGCGCCATTCTGTATTAAATCTATGAAAATTTGCTCCCATTTGTTTTAATAAATATCCAAGTAGTTTTTAAATAATATGCTTTCTCATCCTTTTCTTAAATATCTTTGCATAGTGCTGCCTCATCGTTTCAGAAATTTAACATTCCATCGCCAAGTGTTAATATAAATACAATTTTATATTAGAAAATCCTCATAAAATAGAAATGAAATTTGCACAAGAGCTCCAGATTGCTCTTAATCTTTATTATTCATAAACATATTTTTCAAGTTTTTGACTTGTAAGAACAATTTCGCAACACATTGATGCGAAATGCTTTGATGGTGGTATTTTATTGTCAGGTATAAATAATTTATTTTTAAATGTTGTTTGGATTAAACATTTTTTAGTTCATTAAAATTTAATAGTATAGGTAAATTTCTTACTTTCGTAACTACGGATTTCCGGTCTTACATTACTTACCAACAATGGTATATCGTGACATATCAAATGAAAAGAGATTTAAATATATATTATTCGCCCTCTTACGAGTGAATCGCAAAAGCAAAGCCGGTTGCGGGAGACTATTATTATTTACCATAACGCTCTAGAGGCCACTTGCTGATGATTAATAGCCCATTTGCTATAAAATTGTGAAGTCTCTGGAGCGTAAATTAACATTAAAAGAAATAAGCTACAAATAAAATCCAGAAATGGACGAAGATTTTTGTTGAATTCGAAATAAGTGCCACGCACACAGCACTTGAGATTAGACAATGAAGCTTTTGTCCGATGAGCTACCGTAAAATGGGGTATCATTTTCGAGCAACTCGAGGAAAACTAAATAAAAAGTCAATATCTATGTAACAAACGATGTATAAGAACATTTTCCATGATAATATTCATAGAACGTGAATGAATGCGTTTATATACAAAATATTTCCACAGCATTTTAAGGTTGCCAACCCTCACAATTTACACTTAACTACCCCGTGTTAATAATCCAAATTCGGTGACTAAAAATGAACTGGAAAAAAATTATCGCCGAGAATTCAGAAACACGCCACTTGTCGCTATAACCTAACTACTCGCCTTATCAGACGTTTATTTTTTTACAAAATTATTTATTTTGGTTGTTAATTTAATCAAGAAATGGCTTTACTTTTATTGTTACATCGCTGAGAATAAGGTATATAACGATGTTATGTTTGTGAATTCTTTTGTTAGCTACCTAAATAAAAAAATAAAAATTGATGCAGTGGCCAAAAAAAAAATTAATACGCCTTTGGCAAAACATCCAGCAATTACCTAAAAAGATGAAAGCCTTATTTTAGGATGTCCCTTATAATTGCAAGATGTTGGTATCTCAACCATTTTAAAAAAACTAACTAGCCCCCTTCAAATGAAAAAAAATGGGCGTCTATGGCCTAAAATTAACATCTAAATATATTTTTATCCTAAATTATAATTTTTAAAACTAATATTTATAATCCGGAAACATACTTATCATTTTAAATAATTTATTTAAAATATTCGTTAGCATAACCTAACATTTACTGAAACATTTCTGTGCATCAATATAAATAAAATTCTTTTCACAAATATATGTTTATGTATTTATTTATATATGTGTACATTAATCAGACAACAAAGTGTCTCAAGGCGAAAGAATTAACTTCCGATTTTAAAATAAAAGATCTACCTCCAACTCGCAAGACTAACGTTTTTAAATCCCAACCCCGCACTTATTTGTTTAAAAAACCACCTCTAAATTTTTTAACAAAATAACGAAAGTATTTTAAATTATCAATATTTAAAATATATATATATAAGTATGGAAAAATATTGCTACTTTTCAAAAATTCCAAATGACTACATAAAATTTAAATTTTTTTAACATGCCATGCACATTCTTTACCAATAATCGGTCCACTAACTGATTATTGTCACTGAAGATGACACTATCAAAACACCCGAAACTTGCCGGCATTTAAAGTGCCTGGCGAGTACGTGACACATAACAGATCTCATAAAGGAAGACCTACCTTGCTTAAAACAACACCTCCATAAAGTACAACATGTTAGAGAAAACGTAATATAATTTTAAAACAAACAGTAACAATTTTTGTATATGAAAAATTGAAAATAAGTAGACATGCTTAAATATAAAAGTAATCGTTTCACAAAATGGCGTCAGTACAAATTCATGAAACATCTTCTGTTTTTAGTGGTGCGTTCATTGTTCAAAAATTTCCTTTTACCGGCTTGATTCATCGACTAGAAATATGCGTTCTCTACTTCATGTTCCATGTCAAGTTAACAGCTGATGGCAATGCGTCCAAAATGTGGGTGTGTCCGCGCAATTTTTTAGTTTATTTTGGACCATTGTATATCATTAATTTACCATGATTTCTTAAAAATAGAATTTTTCTAAGAGGTAAAACGTAAAAAGTTTATTTTTCTTAGAGGGAATGGCGGACTAAACGTAATGTAAGATATGGATAAAGTTCCGGTTTCGAATGTCACTTAATTTTAAAACGATTAAAACTCTTACACAAAAATCTGATACTAAACCAAAAGTATATCAATTAAAATTATTTGTACACATTATTCCCCGCTTATATTATTAGGGAATTTAAATGTTAAAACATGACTCAATATCATCTAATTATCAAGTCAGTAAATCACACACTGTTAACGGACATTTAGTCATAACGATGTAAAATTAATGATTGCATTTCTTATCACGTGGTAAATTTAGAAGTATATACTATTGTATTTGTGTTACATAAACAGTATTCAATATTGTTAGCAAACATTCAGGTTTTTTTAGAAAAGTAAATTAAATACCTACTTTTTAATTTAAAAATTATACATTATTATTTATAAGCATTAAGGTTAAAAAAATGCAGACAGGTTCAATAATTTTTAATATAAATAAAATTATGTAACGTACAAATTAATAACTATTAAAAGAGAATACCTACTTTCCTTAACATTATACATTTGTGTTATATATTACATCAAGGTGTATACTTTCGGAGTCCCCACCATTTACCTCGCCCAAGACCAAATGACCCCCACTCCCAACATTATACTAACACAAGTCTACCCTTAGCTCTGAAGATGGTTGATAAAATATATGCAGAAACTTAGGATGTAAAACTATTTTTTAAATAATACTTACGTTTGATTCTAATTTCTATTAAACAATTTATCATAAACACATAATTTTCGGCTTTAAAGTTAATAAGTATGAAATATTATTGTTTAACACATGTTTATACTGTCTGAAAACAACTTGATAAAACCAACATGGCGTTAACGTATTCGGCGTAATACATCCATTGGTACCAACTGCAATGTAAAATAACGAAAAAAAATTATTTCATCTTATTTTTTAATACATTAGAAATTTCTATATCCAATACAATATGTACAATAAAGAAAAATACGCATATACTAAAAGTCAATGTTGCAATATCCTTTTAGAAAAAGATTTTTTATTTAAATGAAACAATCACCTTAAAAAGTTGAGCCATGAAATATAGTAATTTGAGTAAAATTGATTAGATGAATATTTCTGCGTTCTCTTGGTAATATTTGTTTTCGTAAGGTTGGTGTTTAACAAAAAATCATGAACATGTTTGACGTTTTTTAAATGTATTGTCGATTAACGATTATAAAAGAACCTTGGACTTACTTGAACCTGTTTTCAATTTATTAGTCTTCGTTCATTTTGACAACACCACAAGTGAAAATTATAAAAATGTCGGATAGTTTGTAACTTTTTCTCAGCAAAAATCACGAGAACTAATTGCACATGAGGCTTCAAAAACCACAATGGCGGATCGGATGTTCCGGTTTAAAAACAAAGGAAAATGGTCTTTAACCGCTAAATTTCATTGTCTGACGAACAGGAAATTGGAAAAAAAAGTATAGGTTAAACTTACAGTATTAAATAGAGACAACATATAAATATATTATAAAGTGCTTACATTTGGCACCGTACATAGGAATACATTAAGATTGGGGGTATATTTTCATAACCTCAAATTTTTGACAAATTATATTTGCAATGTCTTGTTTGATATTTTGCTTTTTGTTGAAATACTGATAGAAAAGGGTGAGTTTAATGCAGATAATTCTAATTAAAAATAATAAAGGTAAGTTTATGTACAAACAGCATAATAAATAAAAAGTGCAGTAAAAATAATGAAATTTTTATTAGGGTTAGGCATGTGTCCTTTTAACTGCAGTGTGGTAATTATAATTTATGTTACATTGAACAATTTTGTATATAATTTAATAAATATTTTATATAAATGTTATCATCTTTTAAAGAAAGCTGGTTGTTAATAATATGCCAGTTCCAACATTCATTACCTCAGTTACGTAACTTAAATGGACTTTTGGTTTGTAATTTTTTTAAGTATTACATCGTGATTTGTTTAATTTTTGCGTTGCTTTAGTAAACAGTTTAATTAATTTAGTAAATCAAATATTAACATATATTAAAATTCATACATAAACATTTTAAAAATGCAGACAATCCATGCAAAGCAAATGAAGTTAATAAATGGATGAACATATTTTGATTGTTATTCTGTTGTGTGGTAGTTGAATCTTAGCTAGTGACTGCCTACATTGGGTATTGAAAGAAAATACATTTCACTTCAAATAATAATAAATGTAAATAATCATTGTATGTCCTGAGCACAAAAAAGTGAAAATTCTGGGATCAGTAATTAATAAACTACAAAAAATGTTTAAATGAATTTCGTGACTAAACTTAAATTTTTCATAAATTATGCCCACGGCTTTGCATTAAAATGATGATAAAAAACATACTATGTTGAAAACTAGAAAAGTTATAAAATATAATATTCAGAAAAGAAGAAAGTTGAAAAAGTTAAGGTTTTTAGATTTCTTTAAGAGTGAAAATAATTTTAACGACATTTTAGAACCTTAATTAATTAATAATCTCTAATTAACCCCTTAACGCACACATTTTTTGAAAAAACAGCCCAACATTGCAAGTATTTGAGATATTTCTTGACTAAATCGTAAAATATAAGAAAGAATGGCCTTTATATTAATTCACGAAAATACGACGACAGATCGCAGTCAGTCGTCACGAGTGCAGACGGCGCGTTGTCGCTGCGTCTTTTGTTTACAATCATATGTATATAACTTTTTTTAGCTCTCATATCTTATTTTCAATTTTCGATTATATTCCAGTGTGAAAATTACAACAGCATAAAATAACACGCCTCACGAATTATCAAGGGGTTAAAAATGTATGTCTTTAATTTTGATTCTGGGGATCCAAAAATATCAATTTCTAAGTTTCATTTTATCCATAATCAGTGGGAGACGAAAGATAATAGTTCAATTACACAAATTCGTCGACATCGACATAGAAATCGAAATTAAGTGTCAACTGATGTAAAAAATAAAACACAATAAATTTCGAGAAATGCTTTTTATTGAGATAATTATGTAACTTCATTAGTGATTAAATCAATTTTAAAACACTAACGACAATCTTGTAGACAAAAATATTTTATGAATTTTAATGGGAAAAAAAAGTATCACATATAGTCCAGAGTTGTGAAATTCTATGTACAATATCAATGAGAGTTCATAATAAACAAAAATCGTACCTGTCACCAGGTAAAAAATAATCATAAAAAATTTCAGTAAAAAAATTGTTAAACCACTACACAAAAAAAACAAAGATCAGCTATAACGTCGCACGAATATAAAAATAATTTATATATAGCTATAACTTTTATTTTCAACTCTGAATCCGCCCGTTCGCAAAACACTGTCAATTTTTCCCTCTTACAACACATTCGGCCCAACTTTTTAACAAAAATTAAACAATCTTTCATAAGTCGAACGTATTTATTTGACAGCCGCTCATTTATCAAAATTTGACAAATATGTGTGTCAAACTTGTCAATTTCTCTGACAGATAAGGGAAAAAATCGCGCAATGTTTCAAGGAACCAGCTAATCGATTAAATTTAAAAACAAATAACTTAAATTTAAATCTTCAGCTAAGATGAGGGGGGCGTGTGTAGAACCACGTGCAGGGCTTGCTGCAACTCAGGTGCCAAAGTCTGGACCACACTTTGAAAAAAGGATTCATTCGATTGAACTTGTCTAACGATATTCACCATTCTAAAACCTTCGGGCTTTGCAGGCTCTATTGCTTCTCTGAAGAACGCCTCCGCTATTATGTTGATTATCCTTGGAATATTTGAATTATTTACTCCTAAAACAATATACACAATTAATCAACCGTGAAAGAGCTTCCAAAAAAATTCATTCGGTACCTAAAATGTGTTGGTTGTTTTGCTCAATTAAATCGCATAAATATCCATAGACGTGCGGTGCCTCGTCTGCGTCTTCGATCACGGGCAGCCAGGAGAACCACAATGGTATGATTTCATCCAAATTTATTTGAGAACTATGGAATTTCATGATTTTCGTAACAGCTGAGATTGCGTTTTCGGTAGCGTTGATATTTCTAGGGTCTCTAGATTCGGGATCGTTTATAACTTCTGCTAATAGGGGCACAGCTTTGGCCAATTCTCCCGCGAATTGTTCGCCGCCGAATTGGGCGAGTACACCCCATCCGTAACATGTAGCTTGACGGACCTCTGTACTTTTATCTTTGATATAGAGCGCCAACGGTTGCAGAAAGTAGCCCTGTAATAAAATAAATACTTTTTTTACAAAAAACATTTTTTCTTCTTTAAGATTTGGTTTAAAACTAGTTGCTTCCATTGCTTATATTTTTTGACGTTTTTAAGTTGTGCGTTTTCTGAAAAATTAATTTTTCAGACTACCCGAAGGACTTTTATATGTTCTACTGCCATAATTTCCCCATTTCAATGGAGTCTATCTACCGGGAACATAATAAGTGAAATTAGATTTTTTTTTATAAAAATATACGTAACCAAATAAAAAAGTATCAATATTATATGGTAAAAAAATCCAAACTTTCTATTTATTTTCTTTTTCTGGTCAGAATGCATACAGTGAGATTCAAGTCTCCACTATACGAGTTAATTTTTTTAACAAAACAAAATCGAAATATTTATTTACCTAAAAATAAATAAATAATGTTTAAGTTATTTCAAATCTGTAAATTTAACTGAAAACCTTTGCTAACTATCTTGCTTTTTGAATTTGATCAATAAAAAAAAGTATCATGTATAATGTAGCTAAACAAATTATTTATATTTGCCGATAACGATAATTTTTTTTCCTTATATCAGCCGTTTACGATTATTTGCGAAAAATACAAACCTAGAAGTGATTTCATGCTGTCAAAATGTTTTAGAGTTAGTTAAAAATTGTTAACCAAACATTTTCTAGATGTGATTTCATGCTGTCAAAAAGTCGAGACGTCAAACATGTCCGACACTATTTTAGGTTAGAGTAAAACTCTGATATCATGATGTCACAACAGTAAATAATTTTTTATACAACTTGTCAATATCATGTTTTGTTCAAAATTAAAAAAAAAAAAAATCATACCTGATATTTGGCGCAAGCAGGGCCGGTAAATTCGATGACGTCATCAAAAACGCAAATGCCCCATTGACGGTCGGCCCAGCCGCGATTAGGTGTCAGAAGGTTAACAAAATGGCTGCATATTTGGTCAAAGAATGGTAGGAAGTTATCTCGGTATACAAAGAATAATGAATGGACGACGTCGGTTATTTTGCTGAGAACGTAAATATCATCAGATTCTTCATCTTCGAGCTGTTCTTGAACTTCCTAAATTAAATTAAAACGAATTAAAAAATACTCATGAATTCGTAAAATCAACATATTTTAATAGTTGTTATTTTTTGTTTGTTACCTCATCGTAGTCTTCATCCAAATGTTTTTTGTGTCTATCATTGGCTCTTTCGAAATGCTCCTTCATTAATTTGTCAATTATCCTTAAAATTTCAGTCATGGATTCCTGATCAATATAGCTAGGTCCTAGTTTCTGGATGCACCTTTAACAAAATCAAATAGTAAACCCATTTTATTATGAAAGTAATAGTCAGTCATTTTAAACACAATTTAGCAGATAGGTCCACGAACCGACCCTTGTGGATCACCAGTTTACAAGTTGGTGGCTGGATGACAAATAAGTACAGATTTTCGATTTTGCCTCATAAAATGTTTTTAATAATCAGATTTATTCAGGAATTGGATCCAATTTTTTAATCATAGGCAAATCAAATAATTGTTAAATGTATTGATAGAAGGAAGTCTGGGTTAGTAAATACTGTTTCACAATAGTTCTGTGTGAAAATAACTGATAAATTATGTACCCCCATTTTTTATATTTAAATAAAAAAATAAATTTCTAATAAAGATAAAAACATTTGCAAGTTAACAATTCAGTGACCGTGAGATCGGTTCGGTCCGGTATTATTTGAACAGAGCGCAACATCTAAACCAACAAAAACCGATAATTTGAATAGAGCGCGAAGAGTGAACAAATAAAAACTTAATTTTTACCACGTAACTTCCGTCCTCTCTAAAAGACAGCGAGGCTTTCGACAGTCATTCCTAAACACTACATGTCAAACTCAAATTTTTCTTTCATTCTACATCAATTATACAGTCCACTTTTGTATTGGCTAGCCACTGGCCAAATTTAAGTCAATTAGGGTTAACAAGGTTAAAGTAAAACAATTATAAAAAAATATAATTATCTTACCTTGCCAATGCGTCGAGCATTACCATCAGTACTTCGCTTTCGGGTTCAGTATCGATAGCCTTCAACAATTCTGGACAAATAAACCGCCACATATCCCCGACAAACGCGGGACCCTTACCGGTGGCGCACTCTAGGAGCCAGGGTAGGGATTCTGCAGCTGCATTACGGACACCATCGTGGAAGTAGAATTTAAGCATGGGAACCATTAGTTTGACGACTTCTTCGGCGTAATTCGAGAAGCTTTCTTTTAATTCGCGGGCGTAGCAAACCAGCATACTGCAAGCAGCGGCTTTGTCTTCCAAACCTATTAAAAACGAAGTAAAATAAAAAAAAACGAAACTTATAGGTTAAAAGTAGTTTTTAGCGTCTCATGATGTATTCTTACCTGCAGTGCGAATGCCAAAGTTCTTCTGTTCGCCCAATGATACGAATTGCCAATCATCATCGCCTTCGACTCCTTGCATGTCATCGTTGTCCAATAAAGCCACGTCTGGTTTCATAGCTGCTGTTCTCATTACTGGTCCCATTACCAAAGGCAAATATTGTTCGAAGTTCTTGCCAAGAACCTATTACCAATAAAAAAAACATTTAGCTTGTTGCATTTATCTAATGTTTTATTTTTTATTTAGTAATGATAGATATATGCTGCTCTCAGAAACCATATAGTCGTTCTGATAAGAAACAATCTTTAAACAGCAATTTCTGAAATCGCGCGCTTTTTGGACCTAATAAGTGCTCTTAACCATCCGAATATTTTCAATTTGTGAAAAAAGTTCATATGAACTACTGTTACTTTAGCCTGTTCATCTATTAGCTCCTAATTTTTGCCGTAATATCCGGACATCCACCGTATATTATTTATTTTATATTCTCAACAAAATGCTATGAATTACATTGTATATCTATGGCGAATGACTTCGGTCGTTTTGGCCATTTTGGAAAACCAAATGCCAAAATTGCAATCAATCACATTTTACTTTTTTAGCTACTTCTTGACTTACCTTACAAATTCTAGACCAAGCTGATATAAGATAACTAGTTTGGGGATCATCATCAGGTAATTCTGCACCATCTCCATGGGTTTTCAACAACATATCCATAACTTCAGTTGCATCAGCACTGAATTTTTCAGATCCAACAGCCATACCAATAAGAGTAACGCATTCAATAGCTTTTCCTGTCATAAAAAGAAAAAGTGATATTGACATTTTAATAGATTTAGCATAAAACTAACCTCTTAAAAGTTTCAGTTCTTCCTTGGTAGCATTCTGAATGATATATTTCAAACAAGGCATCAAACGATCGTAGTAAGCGATAAATTCTGTTTCGGCAGTATCAGCCACACTAGCTATAGTAGTCACAACCTGTTCTAGTACTAATTTAGTCCCTTTTTCGACCAGTTCTTTGAATTTCGCCGTCAAAATTCCTTCGAGTTTGCTCATTAACGCGTCCAGGTAACCGTTGAGTATGTGTTTTGGGCAATCTTCAGCAAAATTCACCAAAGCGGCACCTGAAAAATAATTATTATAAACTTTGCAACAAAGAAAAAAACGTATTTAAAAAATAAAATAACCATATTGTCAGTTTTCTTACCTGCGTGAGCTTGAACTCTGGGGTTGTTGTTATCATCCAGCACCATAAGTAGCCCTGGAACGACTCTGTCGTGGAACTTTTTCTCGAAGATGGGAGCAAAATCGGTCGACATTTGACCTACTGCATTGCAAGCTGCATACCTAACTCGTGGATGGGGATCCTGTAGGTAGCGCAGGACACCCTCCATCACTCCGGGTACTCCGTTCATTATTTGTTGGAGCATGCCTTCCATTTGTTTGTGGCAACCTTCTCCGATGGCGCTAAGAGCCATTAAGGCAGCATGTCGTTGTTTCCATTCAGGACTGGCCAACATTGTAGGAATATTTTGTGTAACAAGAGGCAGAATGATTTTGCCACCTGCAACAAATAATATGTAGAAGTACAAAAATACCGTAAAAAATATAAACCACCAAATTAGCAGGTCCAGATAGGTAGATACAATTTGTTGGCTGGATGACAAATGAGTAGATTTTTCCTCATAAAATGTTTTTAATCAGATAAATTCAGGAATTGGATCCATTTTTTTAATCATAGGAAAATTAAATAATTGATACAATATTTTAATAAAGGGACAGTCTGGATTTAAAAAATCTCTTTTCCAAAACTGTGCTTTATTTAAATATTTTTTATAAAAAGTTATAATTATTTTTTAATTTTAATGATGGCCGCCAGGACGAAGGTTACAAAATTATTAAAGAAGAATATTTTTTCTACTATATTAATTCTGAAACGTGTGTATGTAAATTTTTATGATGAAATTCCGAATAATGATAGGTAGGTTTCAAAATTTCAAATTTTTTATGACAAATATCATACTATCAATGTCTGTTGAAACCATAGTTAAAAATATATTTAAAATTTTTATGTCAAATTCATTAGTGTTTGTTAATTATTGGGTTTTTTTTAGTTATTTTGGAAAGTATAAAGTATTTAATGTTGATATTTCAGATGAGAACTATTTTCAATCAGTGGACAATAGTTTTTGGGGTAGCAGATTATGTATTTTGTACAAAGCATACACACAAAGAGCGATATATTTTTAGATATTATTATTATTACCAAGTCCACAAGCAAGTCGATCCAAAGCCGCTTCAGCAACAACATTGTTGCAATCGTTGTCTTCGTCTAAAAGTTCGTCCGATTCCGACCAACCCGTTTCATCCTCTAAATCAGCCATGAATTGCAGAATGAGGGGAATTAGCTGTTCCATGTATTTAGCGGCATTTTTTCGTACCATTGCAGGGGCCATTTCAGCGAGGGTCACCATAACCTAATACCAGACAAAATAATTTTGTTTTTTATCATAAATTTTGAAGTTTTCGTTTATTTCTTTGATAATACTCATAATTTTTTTAAGGATAAAATAAAATTAAAAATACCTCAGACAATAGTTTACATCATATTTACTCAAGAGTAGCAAATACTAAAAAACATCATTGGTATAATTTTCTTACTAATAAAGATTAATATTATTCGCAAATGTGATATCATCTATCAGTAAACCTGATAAATGAAGCTTAGAAGTGAGTTGTGACAACTTTACAATGCAAAGGGTTGCTAAGTTTTTTGACAGATTCTGGTTAAGATGTCACTCTCTTCTTCGTATCCCTTTAAATACAAAGTTTTGCTGATAGATGGTAGCAAATTGACTTTCGCGTGTTTGGAATTCGATTTATTGGATTTGAAAGCGTAATTGACGAAGCCAAAAGACAGAAACCGGTCTTAAGATGTCAAATTGATTAAAAAAAACAGTGATATTACCTCTAAAGCCAATTGTCTCCAACTATCGAGGGCCGCGCTGTCGCTGAAAATTTTCATGCACATTTCATATATGGGTAACAATTGTGGTCTCAAATATTTAGGCACATTCTCGGCCAAGTCAATGAGGACTTTCAATAAGGTATCGTCTTCTTGTTGTTGAATACTTTCTGCTACTACGTGCAACATTGGTGTCAAAAGATCGGCGAAGTGTTTTAAAATTTGAGTTTCTTTGTCGTTGATAAGCATAAAGGCGCCAACTGCGCGTACGGCTTGAAAGCGAACCTGTTATCAAAAAAACACATTTTTCTATAAAGTTTTTTCTCGTGTTGATCAATTTTTCGTCTTTAATTTTAGGGTTTTTAAAACTGCTTTAAGGTCGTGGAAAAAGATATTTATTCTGAGAATAATATGCCTCAGACAGTGATTTACATCATGTATACTCAAGAGTAGCAAATACTAAAAAACATCATTGGCATATTTTTCTTTAAATTATTTTTAATGACTTAAATTTACAAAATGGATTGGCTGATTGAAAAGGGAAAGAAAAAAATTTGACTAAAGACAAAGATAAATCATTAATATACAAGTAAACAAGCCACTCAAAAAAGATGTACTACTATAATTAATTTTTAATAATACATGATTAAATTAAATTGGCTTTTTAGAGCGAACTACTATAAATTACTGTGGCAGTCAACGTGTTAAATATATTCATCAAAAAGTTATTTTAATAAATTGAATGACATATTGTTAGTTTATCTTCTACTTATACTAAATGTAGGTTCCAGTATTTAAAAAAAAAAGGATTTTAGACTGTTTGACCTACCTCGTACACCTCAGTTGGTTGAAGGCTTTGCAAGAGCATCTGTTTGATCAGATCCAAATAATTATTTTGTTGGTTACCAAAAACACCAGGCACGCTGGTGAACATCTGTAAGGCGGCTTCTTTGAGCACTGGATTCTGATCATTGGCACAATGGAAGAGGAACTACAAAAAAAACATCCTAAAATACCTACCTAGGTATTAAATGCAAAATTTGTTTGACTCTTCTAAATAAATAATTTAAAAATTGAATGACACCGAATAGGGCTCTGTAATAATCTTAAATATCAGGAAGTAGTAGCTCAAATACAATACAATCGATTGTACATAAATTTGTGAAAGACCTAAACAAATAATAAACACGAACTTCTAGAATATAGATCAAAACAATTATTCAGAAAAAACATATCATCTAGCAATTGGATGTAAGTCTTTGAGATCTATAATATTTAATTACATTTCTGCCAATACAATATTGAAAATATATGAATCGGTATTTAAGAAAAATTAATATCTTTAGGAAGTCAAATTTGAACAATATCTTGAAAAATAACTCAATTAAAGAAAATAAAGTAAAAGTAAAAGAAATTGAAAATATAAAGTCAGTTGCAGACCCTGTAAATGTTAAACTAATAAATGGTTAAATGATGAAATTAAATATAATTAAAGTTATCATAACAAACTATAAATACATTTACGTACTTTACCTGTTTTTATACATAGATGAACAATATCTATGTAATATAGGGAAAATAAAACAAAGCAAAATCATAAAACATTTTATTATCAGCCAAAATATCTGGTATCTGGTTAAAAATAAAGACAATCAAGCATTTTTAATATTTTCCTATCTCCATAATGGAAAATCTGATACCCAATAAAAATATTTTAAGCTCATTAAACTGAATGGAATTAAATTAATTAAAACGATAATGCCGCCATTAAACATTCATGTAATGTTAGATAAATAAATTTATAAATAGTACAAATTATCAATTGGCACAGCTTTAAATCAAAAATTTAATATTTCAACATTTATCAAACTGAAACAAACTTAAAATTTCTAAATGTACATTGGATCATTTTAAATCCAACAAGTTACTGACAAATGTTAAAAGTGTTTACATAAAAATGTGAAATATTTATATTTTCTAAAACATGAAATTTAAATTATTGTGTAACTTTCCAAGTGCTTTAAATAGAAATACCAGTAGGATGTTTGCTATTTTCTAAACAATTGATTAAAGAATTTGCTAAATGTAATAAAAATGTTGTCAATGTCATATCAAAATAAAGTATTCAATTTTTTGTATATTTAAAATTTTGACAATTTTGAATTAAATAATATAAATAAAACAGAAGAATCCCAACACGCACAATCAATAAAAATCTCTTATCCCAAATATTGTATTTCTAAAAATATTTGGTATAAAATTGTGTTATTTTATTTGTAAATAATAAAACTTACAAAACATGAGGGAAGCGTTTTTCACATCATCCACTGGCCACCCTCACTTCTATAGTTATTTTACAAGTATGTAAATTGTAACTTTTCCACAGGCAAATATAGGACGAACGACGGGAATATAAGTTTTTATATGCTTATTTTGATATTTATACATGAACCAATATTAAAAGTGAGAAATAGTTATAATTTTCTTGTAACAGTGCTTTTATGGTTGTCTATAATATCATAACTATGAGACTAAACTAACTATGCAATCCTAGATTTTTCTAAAATACAATTTATGAAAGATATATTGACTAATTGTGTATTTTGAAATAAAAATAAAAGAATTTACTTAAATTAAACCACTACAAATTTATTTTTATAATTAAGAAAAAACCTACATTACCTGAAGAAATTCTGGCCACTGATTATTTCCATCATCATCAATCAAATTCCTGGCCACTTCTGCAACAACCTCACACACTTTGTGCCTCAGTTGTTCAGTTTCAACTTGTTGGACAGCCAAAAGTACTTGTTCCTTCAACTGAACTTGGCTTTCTGGTGGTAACTTTGGATAGAAGTCCATAAAATCATTGGAAAATACTCTACGCAGCAAAACTGCGGACATCTGTCTAGCTTCATGACTTAAATTTGAGTTATGAATGGACCCTAAGAGGTGACTAACTTTAGTCTCTATAGGTAAGTTCGAGTACGCCTCCTGATGAACAAAAGTTTAAATTAATCATTAATCAGCAACAAGTTTTTAATTTATTCAAAAGTAAATCTAGTATGTATTGAGGTAGGACGGGGCCAAAAACTACGATTTTATGCGTCAACGTTAATGATTTTTAATTGCATTATAGGTTTTTAGAAATATAAAGCTAGGGTAATGGAGGTAGGTCTGTTCTTGGCGCTCTTTTTTTCTATGAACTAGATAAATGATTTGACAAAATTCACGTCGTTCGCATAAATCAATTATTAGCAAAAAGTATTAAATCGAATCACATAACGAAGACAATTATTACAAACTCCACTTGGTTTGAGTGATTCATCTGCTATTTGCGATCTAGACAGAAGCATGCCTTGAGTTGCGGTACACGTTGTGAATAGTAGCTTTTTTGACAATTTAATCAGAAATTATTTTTTGCCCCGCATCCAATTTACTGCTAATCTTTAGAAATATGGTTAAATAAGGGTTTAGCTTACCTCTGCTTGTGTTCTAATATTATTATCCGTCGACAAAAGTGTTGTCAAGATTTGATAAAACTGCTCCTGTTCGGCAGCCATGGCGCCTTCACATCAAAGAACGATAACATCTTTCAAGCACGGCTGCCACTAGATGTCAATAATGACAGTTGGTAACTAAATTTAGTCAGTGATTTTTAGGCACATTTTGCAATAAACGAGACATATTCTGTGAGGCATCAAATATTTTATCAGATAGTTTAGTTATTTTCATAGTGACAAATGAATTGGATGTTGAATCTAATTTTTTTTACATGTGACACCTTGATGTTCTAGATTTTAATTTATGGTAGTACCAGTAGTACGACAGACGGCATTTGAACGATTTATTCAATAGTAACATCAATATATGCCTTAAATAAAAAAATTAAGAAATGAAATGACCTGTCGGTAACATTGACAGCATGACGTTCATCAGTCATTTATCTGTCGAATTTAAATCAAAACACATGTGGCTATTGGATTAAATCATATTTTCATATATTTTAATTTAATATATTATCAAAAATAAAAACAATACAAAAATGCCAAAAGTACGGTCAACAACAGGAGCCCCTCGCAAACAGGGGTTCAATAAATCCAATCATTCTATGAACCCCGAAAGGCCCACGGAGGGTTTGAAAGGAGTTGGAAAAGTACGTACAAAAGGTACAATTAAAAGATTGCAGATGTATAGAAATTTTAAAGCCAAAAGGGACAAGACAGGAAAGATTATAACACCAGCTCCATTTCAAGTAAGTAAAATTGTGAATGAATAAATTTTATTAATAGAAATAGTTGATGAATTATAATAAAAATTGTACATTTAATTAAACTTGGCAATTGGAATTTTCTATTAATTATACTTTTATTTTTGGAAATTTCTACTTTTTAATTTTTTAGGGTTGGTTGCCCTCAGGTACAGTTGCTAGGGTAGAACCCAATCAGAAATGGTTTGGAAATAGCAGAGTAATCTCACAAAATACCTTGCAAAAATTTCAAACAGAATTAGGAAATGCTTTAAAAAATCCATACCAAGTTGTAATGAAACCTACAACTTTACCAATTACTCTATTAAATGAAAAAGCAAAAAATGCTAGAGTACATTTACTGGAAACAGAAAGCTTTCAAAGTGTGTTTGGTCCTAAAAAGAATAGGAAGAGGCCTAATATTTCAGCAAGAGGTTTACAAGAATTAACTGAATTGGTAGAAAAATCAACAACTGAATATAGCAATGAGAAAGATACAAATATTGTAAGGGATGATGAAGGAGTTAGAGATGTACCTAGAGATTGGGTTATGGCCGCAGGACAATCCAGAAGAATATGGAATGAATTATACAAAGTAGTTGATTCTTCTGATGTATTGCTTCAAGTCCTGGATGCTAGAGATCCCATGGGCACAAGATCCCCTTATTTAGAAAAGTATTTAAAAACTGAAAAACCCCATAAACATCTTATATTTATTTTGAATAAAGTTGATTTAGTACCTACTTGGGTTACACAAAGATGGGTGGCGATATTGAGCAAGGAGTATCCAACTGTAGCTTTTCATGCTAGCATTACACATCCTTTTGGAAAAGGTTCACTTATCAATCTTCTCAGACAGCTGGGTAAGCATTTTTTTATATTAATAGAAATAAAATTTATTTTTAATAGAATGTATATGACCATCAGGCTAGTAAAGATTTTTTAAAAAGTGGTAAAATAATATAAATTATTGAGCAATAAAGCAAATAATAGTTATTGACAAAACAATTAGCCAAATAACTGAATTTAATATTTTTAATGATAAATTGATTTTCAGTAATATTTTATCAAGGCTCCGGATTTAATATTAACATTTTTCTTACAGCAAAACTTCACATAGACAAAAAACAAATTTCAGTAGGTTTCATAGGCTACCCTAATACAGGAAAATCGTCAATAATAAACACCCTACGTAGCAAGAAAGTCTGTAAAGTTGCTCCAATAGCAGGAGAAACAAAAGTTTGGCAATACATAACACTAATGAAAAGAATCTATCTTATAGATTGCCCAGGAGTTGTCAACCCATCAGCAGAAACTGACACAGAAAAAGTTCTAAAAGGAGTTGTAAGGGTAGAATTGGTCAACAACCCTGAGGATTATATTGAACCACTTTTAGAAAGAGTAAAACCTGAGTATATTAAAAAAACCTATAAAATTGAGGAATGGAACGATCCTACTGACTTTTTGGAGAAACTGGCAAACAGGTCTGGCAAATTACTTAAAAAAGGTGAACCCGACATCCCTAGTGTCGCTAAAATGGTTCTTAATGATTGGCAACGTGGTAAATTACCTTTCTATTGCTTCCCACCTGGTTATGAACAACCTTTGAGCAGCCTGCAAGATTCTTCTGAGGAAAATCCATTAGCTGTAGTTCAGGATTTTAGAAAAATTAAAGTAGGACTTACATTCGAAGGTGAAGATATTAAAACACTTGATCCCATCAAAAATTTGGATAAAGCCGTTTCTGAATATACAGAGAATCAATCCGAAACTAACACAGTTTTGGATGAAACAGAAGAAAACTCTGAAGCCCTCAGCAATTTAGATGATACCGAAAAATCCGTCGAGGATGATTCAGACTCAGATATCAGTTTTTATTCTGACATGGAAACTCAAAATGAAAGCATTAAATATGCAGAAACGCCCAGTGGCACATTCGAGGTTGAGAATTTATCTAAGAAGAAGAGCGGTAAGAAGAGTGATAGAGAAGTTGGTGTCAAAAAATTGACCAGTAAGCAAAAGAGGGCAATCGAAAGGGGACAGAAAAGAAAGAAAATTGGTAGTAACTTTTATGAAGTTACTAATGTCAAAAATAGGAATAGAAATAAGAAGAAAACTGTTAATAAGGTTTAATGATATAAATGTTGATTAAAAATAATTCAGAGGAGTTTTAATTATATGAAAAACATGAAATAATGAAAAAAACCTGTCCTATCTTCCATCATCAGGTATTCCTCTCTCTGCCAAAAATCATAGTAGAAAAAGCTGTTGAATTTTTACTGCAGATATACTTACTGTTGGAAAACGTTCAACATATTTAACTAATCTAAATAATAAAAGTCAAATCCTGTACACTAAATAAAAATCAAATCGAACAAAACAAAATAAAATAATTAAATTTCTAATAAAAAATTACTCGCGCCCATGATCATTTGCAAATGAAACAATTTACAATGACTGTGAGGTCAAGATTGGACAAAGAGTTTCCGGTAATTTGAACAGAGCGCGAGGTCTGAACCAATAAAAACCGACAATTTGAATAGACCCCCCCGAAGTCGGAACAAATAAAAAATAATTGTTAGCACGTGATTTCCGTCATCTCCAAAGCGAGTAAGATGCGTGAAAAGTCGTTCCTTCGCACTCGAGAAGACAATACTAATTAAAAAAGATTTTTCTACAAGTTATTTACACTAACACATTCTGTACCTGTACAAGCTGTCTCTTATGGGTAATCTTTTTTTAGGAATAAAGGGTAAGTAGGATTTGTATTAACTAAAAATTAAACAAAATGTTTATTTTCAAAAATTAAAAGCAGTAACAACTTTAAAATCAGTCTATATTCTAAAATATAACGAATTAAGTTAGAGTATTCAAAATTAACACAATTCTCTTAACACTGCTTATAAAGGTTAGTGAAAAATCACAGTAGAAAAAATAATGAATTAAAAACACTTGAGCAAAAGTATGCGTTAGTGTGGTATGTAAAAAATATGGAATCAATACATCATATTAGTTACGTATAAAAATCTGGAAAAAGGCGTAAATTTA
Organism: Crepidodera aurea; assembly: GCA_949320105.2. Taxonomy (NCBI): domain Eukaryota; kingdom Metazoa; phylum Arthropoda; class Insecta; order Coleoptera; family Chrysomelidae; genus Crepidodera; species Crepidodera aurea. The sequence continues at coordinate 17,247,442 of OX439473.1, forward strand.
CTAGGAAATATTTCATAGAACATATAGGAGTAGATACTAAATGGGGTTGCACATTGTGCAAGAAAGAAATTAAGTTCATGTGACCACATATAAATCTGCTTTCCCTGATCATAAAAGATTAATTACTCCAGCTGTGTATTAGCAAAGTTGGTTTGACAGCCCCATTTAGTATACTTATAGGTACAACTTTTGTGAAAAGTTATATCTTTAATTATGTTATGAGCCCCTAACTATTTATTGACACTCTAGATTTTAAATAACATTTGTTCCACTTTATTTTTCCACATTTTAACAGCTGTATCTTTTGAATCATTTGAGCAATTATATCACCATACTTATGTCTAAAAAAAGACGCAAAATCTTCTGAAATGTGTAGACAAATGGTGCTGTCTTTTTTATAGATAGAAGAGGCTAAATCACACTTTTCAAAATTAACAAAATATAGGGAATATTTAATAGTGACTGTGCTGTTGTTTTTGAGTTTTAGGTCTTGGATTAAAGAAAACAATATTTCTTAAAGGCCAACGTTTCGTCCAATTATTTTGACATCTTCAGGGCTCTGTAAGATGAAATTATAAATAAGAAGAAGGAAAAATACATATATAAAACAATTTCATCACTTACTATTTTCTGAAAATCTTGTTATTAATTTTAATTTTACAGAAACAAATACTGAACAAAGAAAAACACTATTTCCACTTACATAAGAAGAGTTTTCCGTGTTTTTCTTTGTCCAGTATTTGTTTCTGTAAAATTAAAATTAATAAGATTAAAAAAATAATAACTGATGTTTTTTATATGTATTTTTCCTTCTTTTTATTTATAATTTGTAACACCCCTTTCATCTTACAGTACCCTGAAGATGTCAAAATAAATTGACAAAACGTTGGCTTTTAAGAAATATTGTTTTCTTTAATCCAATACTTAAAACCCTAAAACAACACCACATTCATCATTCGAAAGGTCGTAAAAAAGATTTGATATTTAATAGTGCCTTTTTGCTTAACCTAATTTTTGCCCTTACAAGTATGACACACTCTCCTAAATCTAAAAATGACAGTACCTACATCACCGTTTTCTACTCCTTAGTATTTTTTTTAATTTACAGATATGCTAATATAAGGTAGTTGTGTATTGTCAATTATATTTAGACAGCTGCATACGTCAATTAAATTTGACACTTTGCGTTTAATTTGACATTTTGCTATTTGCATCAATTGAACTACGTTTTAACAATATTGTGCCCTATAATAAGAGCAACTAATCAAAGTTTTAACCGGTCTAGTAGAATTTATACTTTAAATCTAGAATTTGCCAACGTTGTCAAAGCTTCAGCGGCATCCAGCTCCTCTCTTCCATGGACCAAAACCAAATTATTATTTTCATTCTTTTTTATCCTCTTCTTATTAGATTTATTTGTAAAGGTCCAATCTACATAGGTGTTTTCACTAGGTTTGAAGTTAGCAGCGCTTTCTAGCCATTTGGATATCATAGAAGGTTTGTTGTCGTCTTCTGACGTTTCAAAAGGTTTTTGACAATCACGGATATATTTCTCCATTATGTGATTTTTGTATTTATTCTGAGAAAAAGGATTTTCAGGATCACTTTCAGTTGTTGAACTGATATAATAACATTGATTTTGATGATTATTATTATTGTTATTAAAGTAGTTTTGTTCTGAGTGTTTTTCTTTAGATGAATTTTCGTAAATGTCATTGGTATAGTTTGATATTTCATCTGATGCTTCCCAAATGCTGTCCTCCGAGCATATGCTGAAATGCTCTACATTACCTTGGACTTGGTTGTTGTAGGTTTTTATAAGATCTGACCAAGTTTTTCGATGAGGTTCTTTACCGGCGTTTTTGAGCTTCCGGCGCCAATTAGCAAACCAGTTGCATACCTAAAAAACAAAACAAAGGTATACTTTTACTACTACTTGCACGCGTTCTAGATTGCTGTGGTTGAAACTGTGTACATTGTTTATATTTACCTGTATGTAAGTTAAACCCGTTTGTACAGCGAGCATTTTCTTCTCGTCTCTATTTGGATAAGGATTTTCTCTTCGTCTAATCAACCAGTCTTTTAAGAATCTTTTAATTTCTGGAGTAAAAAGTCGTTTTGGTGGTCTCTTTTCTTCGGCATAGGCTCTTCTACGATATCAAAAAAGTATATAACTAAAAAGTGCACTTATATATATATATATATATATATATATATATATATATATATATATATATATATATATATATATATATATATACATTATATAAAGTGTTCATATCTAACCAAATTTTTAAGAAAAAAACAATCTTCTGCCATCAATATTTTAGAATGACCTGTGTACTATTAGTATAAAAAACAGTTAATTTAAAAAATGCAAACTTGATTTATATTTTATTAATTTTTGAGCTCAGTTAGTCCACACTGTATAAATATTTTCTTAGTCCACCCTGTACGCAATTTTCATATAGATACGCTAGACTTGTCATAGATTTTACTTACATCATTTTCAAAAACACAACCTGTTACATAATGCAGTTAAAGTCGATCAAACATATTAAATATTAATAGAAAAAAAATGTTAAAAAAACAGAAAGTGTATTAGTAAAAAAACAAACATAGTAAACTTTTAAAACTCATATTACAAAACTAGTTTTTCATCCATGTTTTTTTCAAAAACATCTAACCTGTTGTATCTCTTAGTTCTAATAGGACGTTTCGCTTTTTCCCTGTAACCATCAGCAATTCTTGTATCCATTTTTTACCTATTTAAAAATATCCAAAGTGTCACTTTCATACCTTGAGAAAAGTTTGTGTAAAAATAGAATATTGGATAACACTCAAAACAAGATGGTCGAAATATGTTAATAGAACTTGTAATGAATTTTTTAACAATATTGTTAAACATTTTCGTGAAATAAATATTAGAATTACTATATGTAGAATCGTACGTGTTTTGTGTAAAAGAAATTTTTGGTATAAATATAGAAATCTGGTCTTAAGTTACAAAAACAACTACTAATTTTGTCATGTCTGAATTATTTTAAAAACATGAGTTGTTCTCTTTACTGTTTTGCTTATTTCTCTGACCTATTTCTCGGTTTGAAATAATTATTATTTTTTTTAAACTCACCTAAGTATTAACTATAATTTAGAATTTTTTTTGGAAATGTTGGTATTGTTCTTTAAGACATGTAAACACGACCAAAGATTGAGAAAAACTGCTTACACAATCTGGGGACATCTAAATGCTTGTGTTTTATTTTGAGATCTTTCAGTCTCTCCCGCATAGTGTTTTTGTAATCGTACTCACGATTTTATTTCAGATAGTTTGTTAGGCGTATGACTTTTTGTTGCACATTTTATTATATGTTTTCAAAGATGTCCTTATTGCGGCAATTTCTGGAACAGAAAATGTTTTGCACAAAAATGTTTAAATCTTACACATGTTTGTATACCGGGTATTAATCAATCGCTCACCATTTTTTGCGAAATGTGAAATATTTCAGGACGTTTTTTATGCTATAATTTAAATATAACCGAGGACCTTGTGTTCAAATAACTCGTTTTTTATTCAAGGCATATCTTAATGGGGGGGTTAATTTAATAATTAATTAATAATAAAATATCAAAAAACTATAGTATTTAAAAAAATACTAAAAATTTCATTTCTGTAACTTAAAGTAGAAACGTCAATAAAAATATTATAACAAAATAGTTTTATTATAGCTAAAAGAGCCTATCGGTACGTCACATCCGGAAATTAAATTTACAGATCGCTTGTAGCCAATAACTAAATCAATCAAAAGTTACAATTATCAGCCCAGTTGGTTAGTCAAGAGAACAGGACTCTTTAAACAATATAGAATATTTATTACATATTATTATTATTATTTAATATGATCGTAACAAAAATAGACTTTTAAATGTGGGTCCAGTTTAAAGAAACTTGTTGTAATTTTGAAGTATTTTGCATTGTTGCATTGCTGATATTATCAGGTTTAAACATTGGTTAATTCCTACTTATGGCTCTTATGGTAAGAATTTTTACGTTTTGTAAAAAAAATTCCAAAAAAGTTTTTACTTTTGTGCTTATATATTTTTTATTTTTATAGATATTTTGCTTTTTAATCTAAAATATTGCTTTTTTTGGTTTTAGAATTTTTATTAATGACAATGGAAACTTGGTCTTAGTCTGACCCTGCCCACAGTCTTATAAATGCTTTTTTACGTAATATTATATAGCTCTGTTTCTTAAGGGTGCATTCGCGAACAGTTATTTAATTATTATTTATTTAATATTTATATTAGTCCAGCGAAGTTAGGAAATCAATTGGAAATTTTTAGGGACATCAGATCGAGATGCGGTTTTCTGCATTGTGTTCAGAAAGCTCCCAGGAAAAAGTCTATATGGTGTGGTTATTCCATTTTTCGAAAAATGCATTCTGGTGCAATAAATGCATTTTGCAATTGCATAATTACTTGCAACATTATAAGAACGACTGGAAACTCGGAAAAATCGCTCGATAATCGTTACTCGGGGGTTTTCGGGGATGCCGAATTCAATTCTGGTATTAGAATTACCCGGGGGTGCTCGGGGTGGCTCTGCAGGGAAAGGTAATGGAGAAAGTGAAAAATCACAAATTATGAAATTAATACTTTTTATTAATATTGAATTACTCATCATAAAGTTCAATTTTTAACTTCTAACTAAACATCTTCAAACTCTTCTTCTTCCACTTCTTCATCTTCTTCCCCTTCTTCATCTTCTTCCTCGTCACTATCCTCGGCCTCGTTGGAAGTGCCTTTTTGGTTTGAGTAATTGTCATAGAAATGCTTGCATGCAAGTGAGCACTCCAACCCACTTCGGCGGCACCCGCACCTTGTGCCACAGTCGGTTTCACAGGAACAAGAAATACTGCTTAAAATTTTCGGAAGAATACACAACATCAGGTGCTTTAGCGGAAGGCGGCTTCAGCAAGAACACTTCCAGATTCGGTGGAGTCCGAGCAGCAAGAATTGTTAGGACGTCAATGTCTTCCGCAACAATGACCACTTTATTGTTGGGGCTTCCAGAAGCAGTCTCAATGGCCTTGAGCACAATATCAACATCCGCATCAGCTACACTCTGCTGAGACATTATATTAGCCCCTTTCAATTCCTCCTGGAGAAATTTAATGAGCTGGGACTTATTTTTGCTAGCCTCCGGATAATTCTAATGCCAGAATTGAATTCGGCATCCCCGAAAACCCCTGAGTAACGATTTTCGAGTTCTTATAATGTTACAAGTAATTATGCAATTGCAAAATGCATTTATTGCACCAGAATGCATTTTTCGAAAAATGGCATAATCACACCATATAGACTTTTTTCGTGGGAGCTTTCTGAACACAATGCAGAAAACCGCATCTCGATATCTGCTGTCCCTAAAAATTTCTTTATTTCGGTCGATTTTGATCTAAATGCCCTGGACTATATAATTGTTAACTAAATAAGTTTTGTTTAAAAAAAATCAATTTCAATTTAAATACTTTTTGAAAAATTAAACAACCTCGTTATCCATATGTTTGTTAATTACTCATTTCATATCCTTATCATTCAACTTTTCACTTTGGGTAGGTAAATGTCAATCGAATAGTTCTTGTAATGATTATTTCATAGGCGTCGCATAAGTTTGGTATAAATAATAATAATTGAAAATTTTGTTAGAAAAAGTAACGGTTATCTGAGTAGTCAAATGTTTTTTGAGATCTATAAGAACAAATTCCACAGCATAGGTATATTACCAACTCAACCTTGTTTTTTTTTTAAATTTTATTAAACCAACTTTACATAAAACGAAAAAATTAACTGATAAAAAAAATAACTACCAATACTTACCGGTGGTGAAAAAAATACTCCAGCACCAGTGGCGAAATGTTACTACATCTTTGAAGCAGAATCAAATTAAAGAAAATGAAATTATATCTGTTTAAATGATTAAAAACAGGTAGGTATACTGGATTCTGACCTTATCTTTGGTGGTTCTGGGTCCCAGATTTCGAGAGGTGGCACCCAGATGGCCAAAATGAAACCATGAAACAACCGAAAGTGGAATCTTCCTATTGTAAATACTACGTGCTACATCCCATACGTCGCCAACTCATTCTTGGTAAATTTTATATATAATGTTTTTGTTTTATACCTTTTACAGTGTTTTTTTGTTACTGTTGTTTGTTGTTTGCTTCTTGTGCAATAAAAAATTTAATAATACTTTTTTGTGCATACTTTTGCCTCCTAAAAAAATACATATGAGTCCTACCAAGTCTAAAGAGTTTGTCATACATTTCAACTTTGAACTATGAAGGAATGTGCGGTGACTTGGACCCAACACATCAAGGCGTCTATCAGTATTTCGCACGACGGCGACGAAGAGGCTCGGCGCGTCCCTGCTTGGTTATACTTTTTGCATTCGTCCACTGTGCTACAAACTTTTTGTCAGATTCTGCAGGCAAAATTTTAAGTCTGTAACGATTTTTCTTCACAGCTGTTAAATTGGTTTACGCAAAAATCACGATGGGCAACGAAATACTCCTGAATAATAATTATTACTATTTTGGATTAATTTTTATTGAAATCTGCACTAGGAAATTGGTACATTTGTAAAAAAATATCTTTACGCGCTCAGAATGCTACCCTAACCCGCCTATGCCTTATCCACGAGTTGCTTCAACCAGACACATTTATTTTATCAAAGCGCAAGTCCCAACGTATATCGCGCCAAGTAAATACTTTCGCACAACGAAAACGTGCTCGCATTGCATAGAAACGAAGCACATCGTGTATAACTACTATAGCTAGTAAGCCACGTGAATGATGCAATAACCTAAAAATTCAATCAGTTAAAAATGTCTCTTTACAACCCCCGACATTAAATTAAATCTGTGGCCTAATTGGACCGAAATTTAAACATGGGTTCAGCTAGTACACCGCTGACGAACGGTAGTGCGGAAAAATATGAAAAAGCCGAATTGAAATTTGAAAACGGGGAGGAAAAGACTGTTAAGCTTCAGAGGAAAATAACCCTTATGAATGGGGTGGCTTTAATTGTAGGTACTATCGTTGGAAGCGGGATTTTTGTGTCACCGACTGGTGTTTATGCGGGTACAAAATCTGTGGGCTTGTCGATAATAATATGGTGTTTATCCGGGATTTTTTCGATGCTAGGGGCACTTTGTTACGCAGGTAAGTTTTTAATTTTTTTTCTCATATTTTTAGTAAACGGTAAATTTTGCAAAATAAAAATCGCATGCGAAAAAGTCCATATATTTCAATAATACTTATTATAATATAATAATTTTATTTGCACCCACCGGATATTTATTGAAGTAACGCCTATGGACTAATAATAAAATAAATCGGAAAATATAGTAATTCAACAATAAGTAGATACTGACTCAATAGAGGTAGTTTAAAAAAAGTGGTTTTATTATCCAGAAAGAAGAACAAATCACTGTGAATTACAGAAATGAAATATCTTGCTACGTTGCCAAATATTTTTATTGCCAAGAGTAACACGGACTTTAAATTTAATCTTAGGGTGGTTTTAAAATATTTTGTTGAAACAATAATGATAATGAAAAATATAAACTCATTTACAAAAAGAGATTTTTTTTAAATAAAAATTAAAGGTACAATCTAGTTTGTATTTATTTAAATTAAAATATTGTCTGTAAGGTTAGTGTTACATAAACGTCATACCAGCTGAGTAAGAATTTATTACAGTTAAAATTACACAGATGTAAAGAATATAGAATAAAATGTAGGTGTGAACAATATATAATTAAACAATTATATTATTGTGTGGGATTGATTTTGAGTCTTTCTATTCTTATTATTTAAATTAGTTTAGCGATGCTATAAAAAATTTATACTTTTGTTAATATAAGTTTTCCAAATAATTTTTTAAAAAAATAATTTATTTATGTGTCCTATTTCGACGTGTACTTAGTTTCAACGGTATAAATTATAATTAAACAACCAAATACCTGACCTACTTCAACTCTTACAGTATTTATTTATTTTCAAAATTCAAAACACCAATTGCATGAAAAATTATCTTTACCTTCTTAAAACATTTCTGTCTGATGATATCGATTTTATAATTTATTGGGAAAAACTATTACGTCCTTATTATATTTTATACAGAAGCGGCGCAAATATTTGGGCATCGACAAGGTGGATTTAACGCAAAAATATTACTTGATCCAACATTAAGTTTATTATAAAATTATAATTATTTGGAATCCGAACCTCGCGGTCAATCGAGTTTTTTTTAATTCCACATATTAATAAAGAAAAATATTAATTCACACCTAATTCAGTTCTTCAGAAAGCTACTATTTTTTTTCAGAATTGGGAACGGCAGTGACACGCTCTGGTGGTGATTACGCTTACATATATGTTGCATTTGGACCTTTAGGAGCTTTTCTTATGTTATGGATATCCCTTCTTATCATAAGACCAACTACTCAAGCTATAGTAGCCATAACATTTGCTGAATATGCTGCAAAGCCTTTTTTTCCGGACTGTCGCCCACCAGAAAATGCTATTCGTTTACTTGCTGCGGTGTGTCTATGTAAGTATTTAAAAAATTGGTTCAGAAATTACATTAAGGATGGAAAATTATTTCTTGCAATGTACATTCATGTAAATTTTAATTTATTCCGTTATTTGATGTCTAATATAACCAAAATTACGAAAAAATTATTATTTTAAAAATCATCATAGCGCGATATGTGAAATGTGGTAGTCATAGCTTTCAAATGAGGTGTCACGTGATGTATATTCTCGTTTAAAAAAATTTAAGGTATGACTGTCAGTAAAGGGGGCTTAGTTTAAAATTTGAGACTTTCGTCATACGTATTTTTTTTTAAGAAAATCAGTATATCTGAACAAAATAGAATTTTACAAAAAATAGTGGCGAATAACACTAGAGCAAATCAAATTAGCATCCTAAAAATTTTAGACCTTAAAGGGGTCAACATCCTGTATATAATATTGAATTGATATTGAATGAATAAAAATTAATGGATATTGAATAAATAAGTAAATTGATATTACAGACGGATAAATTAATCGTAATAGATACGTGTATCGGTAAATATTTGTCGCCTGCAAGTTTAAACAAAACCACATTAAAATCCTTGACTCAATTTTATTGGATAATTAGATTAAAGGAAGTAGAAAAGTTCACAATTTAAAATTCTCACGCGCTTGGAAAAATATGTATGTAATTTTAAACACATAATTGAAAAAAAAGTGAAGGTGGGCTTGCCTACAATTTTTTTTTATGCAGATTAATTTCAAAATAGAGATTATTTTAGAATTAATGGCAGCCTATCACCATGTCGATTGTTATTCAAAGACGTAACAATGTTTTGTTAGATAAGAAGGTGTTTATAAAACATAAACATGACGTCCAGATGGATAAAGAAATAATAAAAAGTTATTTAGAAGAAAAAATTTCTTGGGGAAAAATTTGCAATAAATATATTAACTTTGTTGAGGCTTATTTATTTATAAACTTGAATATTTTATACGTGGATTATATAGTTATGGAAGTAACAAACAAGATTAAAAAAGCTAATTGGATATATTACTTCTTAACAGGCCCGGCCTGGGTACCTATTGGGGCGGTGGACGATTTGCTAGCTAAAAAAAAATCTTATACAAAGCTGGTTATGATTTATCACCCTGTTGTTGACTGTAGTGAGTAGCTGCTTTAGTTTGTCACACGTCACCGCAAAATACAGTATAAAAATCACATTTATTTTTTTTGCAAAGGGGCGTGTCCAGATGGACCAGGCCGGCCCTGCTTCTTAAACAAGACCAACCTTACCAATTGACGACGTCCTTCTTGTATAGAAAGAAATCTAAATAAACTATAAATCAAAATTTTAATAGGGGTATTGGTATTGAATTTAACAGAAGAAAAACTGACTATAAAATAAAAAAGTAGCACTTTAATCAAACAACATTTATAATTGCTTGCTAAAAGTTTTGTTTTAGAGGCTTACATAAATTCTAAACGTTATTCACTAGAACCGACTTACTCAGTTGAACTTCCTGAATAGCAGCCTAACGACCCTTATATAACTTCCTCTCAGTGCTCTTTGATCAAATCACGGCTCATCGAACGTCTTTTGTTTCATTGCTAACTATTTTGTTTCGTCGTTGCAGGTCTGCTGACTGCTGTGAACTGTCTCAGTGTCAGATGGGCCATGAGAATACAGAGTGTTTTCACGTACGCTAAAATTTTGGCTCTCATTGCTATTATTTTGGCCGGCGTGTATCATTTGGCTAGTGGTAAGTACTCAATAATACTTTTTAAGAAAAAAAATTATTTATTTGGCGATGTTATACAGGGTGTTTTATTGCGAAGTGTATACCTTATTTATTTTAGCAAGGCAGTGACGCAATTTCTAGTTATTTCTGTTGTCAACGGAATAAAAACGAAAATACTAAGATCAAATACGATTTAAACTTAACGTGCAGGGAAAATTAACTGTTAAAGGTTGGCAACACTTCACCACGTTGCCGTTGTGATATATCGAAAATACTTGATTTATTAATCTACATTCGTTTGTACGTCATATTTTAAGATTTTTCTGTTTCATTTTTTGTATATTCGGTTTTCTTTAAAATTTACAAGAAATAGTAATTTTATTATTATTATTATTAGTATTGTAAATTTATTTTTTTTCATTATATAGAATCATTTTACTTTAATAAACAACTATTTTTTTACAAACTCTTTTACCTATTCGATATTTGTTTCTAAGCTTTTCTTGAAAAAAATATTTAATATATATTATTTTTTGGTTGTACTAACTTTAACTTTATTTTTTTTACGTTAATTTAAAAAAATAAACGGTATGGCGCCATCTGCAACCCTTAAATTAAATAGCTTGGACATTTTAATTCCCATGTTCTCATGCTATAATTATCACGCAAAACAACTCGCACATCACAAATTGGCTACCTACTCACTTAGGAGTAGTTACAAATTTTATCTTTAAGTGAACGAAAAAAAATTCGATCTGGCAACGCCGCAGATTTTTGACGTGTGTCGTCACTGCCTCGTTAAAATAAATAACCTTTATATACGTTAACCGCAGATAGAGGCGATTCCAAAAACCATATTTAATTGATCTAACCCCCCACCCCCTTACTACTGAGTGTTTTATCTATTGTAGCCATTCATATCTTTGTTCAATATATACGAACCACTCTGTAGATTTTTTTTTTCAAATTTGGAGGAGAAACTTCCTTTAAGATAGCGTAGTTATTGGGTATTAATAAGAAACAAAAGTCCAGGTCCGTATTAGACAAAAATTGACAAATTCGTCCAGCATCAAAACAACACCCTGTAAAATGAATTTTCAAAAATCGCTTTACGTATTTGTAAAGAGCACAAATACTGAATTTAATTTATGTTATTTTCGTTTTCATGCAGATAATTTTACTACAATAATTTGAAGCAAATGTAATTTCTTCTTTATAGGTCACACCGAGAACTTCCACAATGCATTTGAAGGTAAATACGAGCTCCCTGAAATTGCTTTAAGTTTCTATTCGGGTCTGTTTGCATTCGGAGGTTGGAATTTTCTTAACTTTGTGACGGAGGAACTGCAAGATCCTTACAAGTAAGTGTAACAAATTATTTAGCAAAAACATCGGGAAATCACAACTAATTAATGTTTGTTTAATAAAATAAAAAATTGGAACCATCAACAGGTAATTAAAAGTAAATTCTATAATTAAATAATTCCTGAAATTAGTCTTTAATATAAGGTCAAGGGGAGATTTCATTATTAATTTCCGTGTATCCATATTGAAATTTATGACTCAAGTAATCTTCAGGGTCTTAATTTTCTAATTTAGTTTTTTAGACGAAAGTTTCCTGTAGTCAAAAAATATATGTGGGTTATCTGCTGCATATTCTGTCGAACTATAAATAGAAAAATGCATATTTACTTTATTTGACGGCGACAACATTGAAACATTGTTAAGATCTCACCTAGGTTAAGGCTGAAAATTAATATTTTTTTATTATGAAACTTTCAAATGAAAAATAATCGTTTATTTCTCAGCTCTATAAATATTGTAAAATAAATCATTATTCACAAGGTCATGGAATCTATTATTTCTGTATTAAAACCCCAATCGATTTTTGAAAATAATTTTTTTTACTCATAATGTAGAATATCAGCAATTTTTGATTTTTACCTTACAATACACTCTATTAAAAATAAAAAAATTCCGTAAAAAAATTTTTTGATACGTCTTATAGTTTTCGAGATATTAAATTTTTTAGCTAGGGTGCGACGAAGCAGAGTCATCGTCCGCTGTGACGTCACTGTACAACGGTCGCTCCGTGAGTACTCTGCTTCCGACCTGCGTGCATGAAATTTGCGTCAAAAATTGATAAAAATATCGAATTCAGAAACTAGTGTGTTGTGTTGTGCCAAAGTGTTTAAATACAACTACCAATTCACCCGAAAAGTTGTTTTTTATTTTTCCTTTCGAACCAAAAAGTCGAAAGAAATGAATTAGTAGCGTGTGTATGTCGGAAAAAACCATAAAAAATGGACCAAAATTTACCCGGATCGATTCCCCCCTCCTCGTTTTCGAGGATGCTGAACACGATGGCGGTATCAGAATTTCTCTTTGTGCCAGCCCAACCCCTAAAATGACCAAAAACAAACTACCCCCTTAAGGGGTGTTTTTTTTGTTATATCAGCGGCTTCGGGGTGAGTTTTGACCTGTGGAGGGGTTGGTGAGGGTCGTAAGTAATTTTCAATACCACCATCGTGTTCAGCATCCTGGAAAACAGGAGGACAGGCGTTTTGCCGCTGTTAAAAAAAATAACACCCCTGTGGAGGGTGAGTTTTGGCTGGTGGAGGGGTTAGTGAGGGTCAGAAGTAATTTTCAATACCACCATCGTGTTCAGCATCCTCGAAAACAGGAGGACATGCGTTTTGCCGCTGTTAAAAAAAATAACACACCTGTGGAGGGTGAGTTTTGGCCGGTGGAGGGGTTGGTGAGGGTCGGAAGTAATCTTCAACACCACCACCGTGTTCAGCATCCTCGAAAACGGGGGGAAAGACGTATTTTTACATGGAAATGATGTTCTGTCCGTTTAACCCCTTTAGGGGATAGTTTTTGGCCGTTTTAGGGGTTGGGCTGGCCTAAAGAGAAATTCTGATACCGCCATCGTATTTAGCATCCTCGAAAACGGGGGAGGGAAGGTACTCTCGATCCTGGTAAATTTTAGTCCATGTTGTTCCGACTCGCACACGCTATTAGATGCAAATCATGAAGAGAGCTGATCCAAGTTATCATATTGTCCTTTTTCAAAACCATCATCCATATCTAATATTATACTTATAACACTAATACAATACTGATTCACATAAAAACTTAAGTTATAAACGTCGAACAAAGCAATGAATGAGGGTACGGTGAGAGCATTGCGTTGTACAATGACATCACGCGATAATGGCGCGCTCACGAAATATTTGAATATGGCGGAAACTAAAATTATCGAAACTTTTACACTACTTGCTTGATTTAAATGAAACAAAAACAGGCGTATTTCTAAACATTTAGGCTACACGGTTATGAAGTTTCAAGTCATTTAACAGACCCAGTGATATTCTTCAGTACAAATGCCTCTCATCCTTTTTATATCCTCCACATTTTTTTAATACGATACTTCTTAAAAAAATGTTTATGTGTTTAGATTATCGATAATCTGTATTTTTTTAATTCGAAATTGTATGTGTATTTTTTGATTTCAAGTGTGTTTTTCTACAGGGAAACCTTGTAAATAAATTGTCCCTGTCCTGAAAAAAAGGGAAAATCACCTCGAATTCAGACTCCTGACCTCTACTATTAAAAATCTTCGGGCTGATCAAATCCCTCTTCTGACCACTGCACGGGTTCAGCTAACTATATCTACAAGGTGTCCCAAATCTCTAACAAATTTCGAAATATAGTTAAGGGGAAGTGATACTTTACAAACTGATACACCTACTGGCAACGGGTGAAGTATAAAATTCGGTACTGTTGGGTGGAGCCTAAATACTACGCTAGTCCGATTTCGAACACTTACGAAATTTTGTATGGCGGCGCCGACTTCGCGTTCCGAAAAACGTTCCTAAATGTTTTTAGTATTTTCCAATGATTTTTACACCCATGTAAAGCTGTTCTTTTTGTATTCTGACGATGCCAATTACACCTCGAAAGTTATTGATATAAATTATGGAAAAACCTGAGCTCTAAATTTTAAAATTATTGTTCAATTATTACGTGATGGTAGCACAAAAGTTTGTATGGTTTAGCTAGGTTATACTGGGTATTTTAGAAAATGGAGCCAGTATGTTTAAAAATAAACTAAACATAACATTTTTATGTTGTATAACCGAACGGTATTTTTTTAAATTATTAATTAGAATATAAGTTGAACTAATAACAATTTTAATTAATATAGTCGATTTATGATTTTTACAGCACGCTCCGATTATATAATTTCTAAACTCAACCTTTTATTTGTTATTAAAACGGAATGTTTATTGGTTGCACTTAATATAAGATAAGAATTACAAATCACATTTAAAGAAATACAGAAACGTATTTAAAAACCTCGAAAATGAAATTATTTAGTCAAAATATCATTTTAAAACTGGAGACGACAACTACATTTTTTATTATAATACAAATACATAATAAAAATATATTCATAATAATATTTGCTTTATACTCTAAGAATAATTCTTATTGACAAATCATTATATTGGATAGTTGTACCAAATATTGGCCGTCTTTATATCGTTATATTTATTTCGAGTGTTTATTTTGTTGATTTTTATTATCACTATATAGAAATAAAATTACAGTTCACTTTAATCAACACCCAAACGAAGCTCTATCCATCTAGAACCCATCTATTTTTCGTTTCATGTTTAATGTATTTTTCTTAGAAAGTGGAACGTTTGAATTAAACATCTCTACTATCTATCCTCTGTGATTTTACGCGACCCCATTTCCTACCACCCTACTCAACAGGTCCCTCTTTCTCGTTTCTATCCTTTATCAATTCCAGGATAAAAGGTGAATAGAGAAAAAGGAAGAATACTAAAAGGTTTTCATTGTAAGATTTCAGAAGTGTTTGTCGTCGTTTAAGAACTTGAAATATCGAGCATGATTTTTACTAGATTGAGGTACTTAGCTTTGAATTTAATGATCAAATACTTTGGCTTGGGGGATATATGAAGGTTTTTTCTATTTTTTGTCTCTACGTAAGAATTTTTTGAATGAAATATCCTTGTATCTGTAGATAATGTTCCCTAAACATGAAATAAAAATATTCCCCACTGCCGCCTGGCCTCCTATGAGTTTTTTCAGTAGCAAATGGCAAATGCTGGGTCAGTAACGTCCCTTCAGATATCTTCCACTATTCCTTCCACATCAACTCTCCAGACCTATTCCCTAGATCCTTCCACTGTTGCTGAAGATTATTGGAAATACAACAGAAATTTATATTATATTATCTATCTCAGTTTTTTATTCAGAAATATTAATGTTAATGTGTAAACTTTATTATCTCAATTAAATTTAACTTTAACGATAAAAGACTGTTCAAATAAAATAGCACTTTGTGACCATAATATTTTATAACCCAGAGTTTATCGTTCATTGAAAATAACATAATAAGATAATGATTTTTCTCTCCATGTCCGTGTTATAAAGAACAAATACAAGTACAGAATTTAGGACAATTTTTAAATTACCCATACAAAATTAATTTCCAGGCATCCTACAATACTTAAAGCTTCAATAGGTGCTTAAGGTATTTTAAAAATTGTCACGATAACTTTATAATTAAAAAAATTGTCATGATAACTTATAAAGTTTTTCTAATATTTCAAGTAAACATACAGAAATTTTCCTCTTGAGGGGTGTTCCCCCCCCCCTTGCGCACAGGCATGCGTCCCACTAATTCTATCTACATAAAGCTTATTTATACAGAGTGATACTTAATAACTTTATCGTCTACCTCTATGCTTCGCACCAAAAGACAAATGACTTTGACCAATTTTAAAAAATCATTAAAAGGTCAAATTTGGGTATTATGGGTATTATATTATATAAAATAATAGAACGTTCAGTATGATAATTTGAAATTTATTGCTTCTTAATTTTTTTTCATATAGGAAAATAATTGAAATTTGAAAATACTTGAATTCGTATATAATGCTACCTAATTCATTTTCGTAAAGTTTGAATTTTTTTATAAAAGTACTTTTTGAGATATCCTTGGTATTTTTCAACTATCTGTACAGGTAGATTCGAGGGGTAAACCGCGAGGTCCATTTTGGTGTACAGACCTCGTCCATTAGTAGCCATTACTCAGCCATTACTCGGCCATTAGTAGCCATTAGTGTACAAAAATTTAACTCGCGGTTTACCCCTCGGGTAGATTTTAATATTCCTAGAAATAAAAATTGTTATCTTTATAATACTTCCATAATGATTTATTTTTTTAGGAATCTACCTAGAGCTATATGGATTGCTTTACCTACTGTAACTGGGATATATGTTTTAGCAAATGTAGCATATTTTGCAGTTCTATCAGGAGTTGAGATTGAAAGCTCGGCAGCCGTGGCACTTGTAAGTATTTTTATAAATAATATCGGCGAGTTTGGAGGCAATTGCGATTATAAAATAAACAAAAGGTGGAAGGTGGAAGATGAAAATTTTATGTGAAAGTTCACCATAACTCTACCCAATATCCGATGAATTATATTTTAGTCCGGAAAAAAATAATAAATGAAACTTAACATTAATTTTGGGTGATTTTCGTGTCAGATGAAATAAGCGTAAATGATAAAAACCACTTAAAATGGCGAAATGTGACATTTTTAAAGTTGATCAGAGAAAATATCCGAGAATTCCACAAAAGGTGTCCCAAAATCTACAATGTCAAATTCCAAAATACTTAAATTTCAACTTTGCCACCTCGTTTACTGAAAACCAAATAATTTATTCAAATGCCGATTTTAAAAATACCATTTTACGACATATTTACGCACATCTACTAAATTTGAATTATATGAGTTATACAGATCTGGCAAAATTTTAACGGAACATAGGATTTTCAATGTATTTTTGACAATAACTCACGTAGAAGTCGACCAGCACAATATATAAGAAATCTGCGCGACGACGTATTAACTATTCAATTGAACCACTCTACATTGTTGTATCCCTACGCTCCGTTAGCAGAGCGCGTGTCTGCGTTAGCTTTCTAGCACTGATCGGCAGCAGTATGAAAATGTTAAGAAAGGAGGTGTGTACGTGAGACTTTCAGGAACAGATTTTGCGACGCCATTGTATGCGAGACATTATTTGCTGCAATAAATGTAACAAATAATTTCTCTTCTGAAAATAAGTGCTGTGGTTCCTTTTTGCCATAACGGCTTTGAGAATAAAATACATTCTACGATTTAAAAAACAACGGTAAAAATAAAATAAAATGTAACTCAAAAAAAACTACGAATCTAAAATATTAAAGGTTCAAATAAACCACCTCGTTGTGTCAAACAATAGCCAATACTAATACTATGGCGATTGACTGAGTGGCAAGTATCACGTGCCAGTTGCTCGAGGCAGGAAGAGGAACAGTGGTTCAATTGAATAGTTGATACGCCTTCGCGCAGATTTCTTATATATTGTGAAAATCCTATATTCCGTTACAATTTTGCCAGATCTGTATATTATATTAGTTTTAAAATAATGAAGGTAATAATGCTATAATGTCAAATTCTAAATACATAAATTTTAACTTTGCTACCCTCTGTTTTAAAGACCTGTTTTCAATGTGAAGAGTCTACACCAATTAGTTTTAAAGTGATGGTGGTAAAAATACAACTATATGTCAAATTTCCAAAAATACAAATTTCAAGTTTGTCATAAGAGAAAATATTTTAAAATCCTGCACCAAAATCGTTTGTAATTCAATTGATATCCACTATATTTTGGCACAGGGATATTTCCGTAAAATAAATAATAGAAAATGATAATAGGGGTGGTAATCGTTTTGGACCAAATATTCCTTTTGGATATTTTCTACAATAACGATATTATCGATTAATTAAAAAAATCCAGGGCGTAATAGTTTTTTAATTTATTTATCTGGTTAAAATATTTTTTGTTGATTACTCCCAATATAACTGTCAGATAAATGATAAAAAACACTAATACCATTTATGCAATTCAGCCTTAGTAGTAAAATAAATAACGTAAAATGATAAGATATGCGTGTTATTGCGGCGTAACAAAAATTCCTACCTTGCTATTTATTATAACAAAATAATAAAAATAACAGGAATGGTTTTATAAATGCAATAATTATGAGTGGGATGAATATACGCTTTAGTCCAGCAACAATCTATAAGAAAATCAAGTTTGAAATTTAATTTATTTCATTCGACCCCTCAAGACCAGTTTCTAACCTTTGGTTTCTTCAGTTAGGCCTTTGAAGCGAACAAAACATTTCAGATTCACGTGGGCTCTTTAGCAATATCTTAAACGGAACTGTACTTGACTGTGTTGCTATGTATCAATAAACTGATAAATACCGTTAATGATAAAATGCTGTATTTCAAATTTATCGCTACAGACACGTGTTTTTGATTTATCAGAAAAAGAATCTAATTCTTGGTTTAATAAATGTTGAAACAATTTCTTTTCGTTTTATATTATTTAGTATAATTTTTTTGCGAAAACCAAATTAATTTCAATACCTCTATATCTTTCTTTAGTCTTTTGGTATGAAAATGTTTGGAAGTCTAACATGGTTAGTGCCAGTATTTGTGGCTCTCTCAACGTTTGGAGGTGTCAACGGCATTTTATTTACTTCTTCAAGACTGTTTCTAACTGGATCTCAGGAAGGCCATTTACCAGACTTATTTTCTTTCATCCATGTTAAAAGAAGCACTCCTATACCTAGTTTAATTTTTACGGTAAGTACATTACACATTATTACAAAAGAATAAAAAATAATTTAATGATTTTACTTTTAAAAGCTTTCACTTAATTTTAAACGTAAACGAAATTAAATAAATTAAAACAATGAAGATTTTTCTTTAATTGAAGTTTTAATATACTTAATTTTTGTGATACAAATTTGTGTCTTTTGAATAATTAATTACATTTGGCAATTCATTATTCAAAACAGCTTGAACGTTTCTTTAATACAATTTAATATTCAAGTGTACATTGTAAGGGGTAATAAAATTGGTCTAAGTGTAGGAATTGGGGTCGTTTGTGGGTTCATTTGTTTTATTATAACAGAAGAACAATTAATTTACATCACGATTATTGAACTTGTAGTTTACTTCAAAAAAAGCAAATTTCTATATTTACATTATTACCAAAGCACAGTTATTATGATAACAATAATAATTAACTAATCCAGTCAATGACCTGTTTTGTTGACCTTTCAGAATCTTTGTGATAAAATTATCGTAATAAATATTGAACTTTACCGAACTTTAAACAATAATAGAATGTTATTTGTACAAACAATATTTAAAATAAAGCTTTATATTTTTATTATTGACGAAACGAATTGGACCAAAAAATATATAAGAACACGACAGGCTTCCTAACAGCTTCCTTCTTGAAAATTAAGTCACGAATCAGTTATTATTTGCGTAAAAATTACTCTGCAGAAATAAACATATAATTATTTTTAATAATTGAGTAAATAAAGGGACAACTGGTCATTAAATAAACAAATATAATTAAAAATATTAATTGTAAAATAATTATCATTAGGAATATCGGGCTCCCAATTTGGCAACAGTGCACAAAACATAAGATGTGAGATATTTTCAGAATTTTAACAGAATGTGACACTGAAGGGATTTGCAGGATTTAAAAGCTTTCTTGTAGGTATTTGAGCAAGGGAAAGTACAATTCTCCATTAATAGGGATTAAATTAATATATCTTCCTAATCATATTCTTTTCTTCCCTATTTATTTTTTTTTCTTAATTACCCATTTATCTTTTCTCGCCTGCTTCCTCTGTAACTGATCTGTAAACATGATTTATTCACGTTTTATTTTTAAGTAAAAGAAAACTAATTAGTTTTTTATCTTTTTCAGTGTTTTACATCTTTAATGATGTTATTAATAAGTGATGTATTTGTACTGATAAACTACTACGGCCAAATTTTGTGGCTGTCAAGCGGGGCCAGCATAGCGGGACTTTTATGGTTAAGACACAAACAACCTGACATACCAAGACCAATTAGAATACACACTTCTATACCGTATATTTTTTTACTTTGCTGTGCATTTATTATAATTTTTCCTATACCCACGCAGCCCTGGAATACTGTTATAGGATTTGGAATAACTTTGTCAGGTAAGAAAAGTACCGTAACTATTTTAATAATAATAAATAGAAGCAATAATATTTGTCAACTGGGCTCTGATGATTAAACATTATCATTACCTAAGATTTCCTCTCACGTTATTTAAATTAATTTTATTAGATTTAAAAATTTCCACACACAATTTGCATTGGGGGTTGCAAAGTTTTTTTGAATGGTTCTGGTCCAGGTGTAACTCACAATTTTTATATTTTTTATTGTAGAATTCACTACTTTTAAGGTATTTTAATATAATTAATTTTTTAATCAAAAGTAATGTGTTGTAGCAGAAATGCTTAAAAAAATATATAAAAACAATTTAACTGTTAAATAATAAAGTTAAAAACAATTAATTAACAATGTTTAAATGATTGCACTTATCTTAAAATTTTTCAAATTATAATTTTATCTTGATCAGGAAAGATATGAATGCAACAACAAATAGTTTAATAACAACGCTTAGTTAGTTAAATATCTAATAAGTGTTGAATTTAAACTATTTGTAATGTATGTATTCATAATGTATCCCGAAATTAAAATAACTATGCAAACATTAAAAAAATATATAACTTTCGTTAAATCTGAATTATTTATATTAACACGTTAACTGCCACGGTAATTTACAGTAGTCCGGCCTAATTGTAATCATATACAGGGTGGCGCAAATTTAATTGAACACTATCGAGATTTCGGAAACCGTTATAGATATAAAGTTGATTAAATGGGGAAAAAGATGTGCATTTTCAAGAAGAATTTATTGGTTTTTTCAAAATTAAAATATCAGGTCCGGTTTCTGAGATATTTGAGAAATTGACGATTTTCGTTTTATTTAATTAACACCCTACTTTTTTAAGATAGAAAAAAGTTTATAAAGCTTTTTTATTGAAGATCAAATATCGCTTAACATAGCGTATTTCAAAATTAAAATATCAGGTCCGGTTTCTGAGATATTTGGGAAAAATCAAAATTGAAGATTTTCGTTTTATTTAATTAATACGTTAATTTTGAAAGATAGAAGAAAAAAATTATAAAGCTTTTTTATTGAAGGACAAATACAACTTAACATAGTGTATCCAATTTTTTAAAACAACATTTGGTCTTTGAAAGGCTACTCTCACCTATTTTTTTTAAATATGGACCTGTACGTTTTATTTCATTTTTGAAATCACCATTTTTTTCTCTACCCAACTATGTAGAACACTTAATATTTTTAGGTTTTAACAATTAGGAATTTTGCTAAATACGGTCCTGTTCCATTTTCACTGAAAATATTTATAAATCTTTTTGAATAAAATTAATTAAAAATTGAGTATGCTTTGAGATTATTGCTCTATTGCCCGAAGTATACTTAATTTCTATTAAATATCTGAATTAAATTTTCTTAAATAACTACAATCAGAAAATAAATAAAATTCAGGATAAAACTGAACAGGACTGTACTTAGAAAAATTCCAAAACTGCAGTTCATTGTAAGAACCTAATAAAACAAAGTATACATTGGATAGAGAAAGAAACGGGGATTTCAAAAATGAAATAAAAAGTACAGGTCCGTATTTAAGAAAAATAGTTGAGGGTAGCCCTTCAAAGACGAAACGTAGTTCAAAAAAATTGGATACGCTATGTTAAGCGATATTTGATCTTCAATAAAAAAGCTTTATAAACTTTTTTCTATCTTAAAAAAGTAGGGTGTTAATTAAATAAAACGAAAATCGTCAATTTCTCAAATATCTCAGAAACCGGACCTGATATTTTAATTTTGAAAAACTAATAAATTCTTCTTGAAAATGCACATCTTTTTCCCCATTTAATCAACTTTATATCTATAACGGTTTACGAAATCCCAATAGTGTTCAATCAAATTTGCGCCACCCTATATGTGATTAAATTAAATATCAGCTGGTATAAATCTTGTCTGAATATATTTTCTGTTCAGAAGCTATCTATTCATATTTACAGCAATATACTTCGAATTTAATCGAAGCGGCACAAAAATTTTTAACGCAAACTATGAGAGTTATCTCGTAGTTGGCAGTCAACGTGTTAAAATATTGTATATGAATAATATTTAACATTTTTTGTTTATTTTCTGCGGTGTGCTGCTGTATAGAAATTTTTTAACACGATATCCGGTACAACTAAATTTTTATTTTTAGGTATTCCTGTATATTATATTTGTGTAAAATGGAGAAATAAACCTAAGGGATATTACAAATTCCTGAGAAATACGACCCATTTTGTCCAATATATAATGGAAGTGACTTATCCAGAGGCTACTCAAATGTTGTCCCATTCTTAGATAATTTTTATAGTTATTTATTAATTTATTTATTTTGTGTAAATATATCTTGGATGAAGAACAGGATATGCTGCTTCTCGAATTTTTACAGTATTATATAAGGCTATCAAAATGAGAAATAAAAAGTACTGAACAAGCTACTGCATTTATTTACTATACCCTTAGTTTAAACACATTTTTATTTAATTTTTTCAGTAAATAAAGTGAATAGGATACGTTTTGAGTAATAAAATATTATTTTATTATTAAAAGAAGTTTATTGTAAGCAAACTTACAAAGGGCTATCGACCTAGGTCCTTCTGCCCTTAATAAAATAAAACGTTTGCTTTAGTCAGTTTGTCCTAGTCCAATCCTGCTGTAACCAGTTAACGCTTACAGTAAAAGGCATCGTTTTATTCTAATAAAGAGGAATTTGACATTGATAACAACATAAATATAACATAACCCAATTTAATAAAATATACACAATTAATTTGGAAGATTTATAAAAAATGAGCCATCAACGTCCAAAGAAACGTTATGAATCGGATTCCGACTCTGACAGCGTTGATAGTACAGAAGAAGCTCGAAAACGAGATCTCAAAGAAAGAGACGAGTTTGCCAGTCGTCTTAAAAAACGCGATGAGGAACGAACCAGGAATATTGTACAAATTTCCGAAAAAAGAGCCTATGAAGAAGCAGCTAAAAGGCTAAAATTGGACAATGCCGAAAAAGAAAAGCTTATTCCAGAACTACGTAAAATTTCAAGAAGGAGATATTTGGAAAAAAGAAAGGATGACAAGTTGCAAGAATTGGAGGCCGATATTGTTGATGATGAGTATTTATTCGAAGAAGAAGTGTAAGTTGTTTTGCATGCATTTTTCTTTAGAATAAAAAAATAGTTGAAGCTGTTTATGGCATTCCGCCTTCCAATTCCAATTTTTATTCATCGAGTTGACTGTTGATTTTAAAAGATCCATGTCTGATGATGATTCATTGCTATCAGAATAAGTAGACAATTCATCCTCGACCTTAAGAACTATTATGTTTTACAATAAATCTAACACAGCTCATTAAACATGCACATCATACAATTGAGTCATCATACCAGATTTGCTGTCGGTAAATTAATTTAAGCATCTGATGTCCTTTATTGGCCAAAGTGATTTTGAACTGAAGATATCTTAGCAGTTAAACCAGTTAATTGGTGAATGTAATTGATTTTTCATACATATTTTTTCTGTTTAGACTTACAGAAAGAGAAAAGAAAGATCGTCAGCACAAAAAAGAACTGTTACAACTTGCTCAAGAACATGAAAAAGCCAGAGAACTTGAGAGAATTCAAAGGTACCATATGCCCAGGGATTTGGGCAAAGACTCAACCGCAGATTATATTGAAGTTGATGAAC
This sequence comes from Crepidodera aurea, assembly GCA_949320105.2. Taxonomy (NCBI): domain Eukaryota; kingdom Metazoa; phylum Arthropoda; class Insecta; order Coleoptera; family Chrysomelidae; genus Crepidodera; species Crepidodera aurea. Next base: position 17,271,612 of record OX439473.1, read on the forward strand.
TCGAAAAAGTACCTCAGTCAGAACAGAAAAAATGGGAAAAGGACCAGATGGCTTCTGCAGTTTTTAAATTTGGAGCAAAAGATGTTAAGAAAAAAGATGATTATGAGCTATTGTTGGAAGATCAAATTGATTTTATACAGGCTTTGCAGATGCCAGGTATATTTATTTAAATAATATGTGCTTATATATCAATTGGCTGCTTTCTTACTTTATTTACTGAAAATCTTCATTCTCTATAATTTTTTAAGGAGTTAGCGAGAAAAAGGAACCTGAATTGACAGAGGTGGAAATGAAAAAAATGAGTATTGAGGAAACTAAGAAGAGTTTACCAATCTTTCCATTTAAAGATGATTTAATTCAGGCAATTAGAGAACATCAAGTTTTAATTATTGAGGGTGAGACAGGGTCTGGTAAAACTACACAGATTCCACAGTATCTACATGAGGCTGGATTTACTGAAGATGGTAAGTTACTGTTGTAAAATACAATAATTTTAAATATTTAATTGGAGGTGACTTTATTCATACATTTCAAACGTTAAGTGCGATGCCGTTACCGCGCCAAAATTATGATTTTCTCCAATTTATTCAAATCAGTACGATAATTTTACAAAAAAAATATGTTTAAGGTAAAAAAATTGGTTGCACACAACCACGTCGAGTAGCAGCAATGTCAGTGGCAGCAAGAGTAGCTCAAGAAATGGGTGTGAAACTTGGAAATGAAGTAGGATATGCCATAAGATTTGAAGACTGCACATCAGAAAGAACGGTCATAAAATACATGACAGATGGTACATTACACCGAGAATTTTTGTCAGAGCCAGATTTACAGTCTTACAGTGTAATGATTATTGATGAAGCTCATGAAAGAACATTACACACTGACATATTATTTGGATTAGTAAAAGATATAGCAAGGTTTAGACCTGATTTAAAACTGTTAATATCTAGTGCAACACTGGATGTTACTAAGTTTTCACAATTTTTTGATGACGCACCAGTATATCAAATCCCCGGACGGAGGTTTCCTGTAGATATTTACTATACCAAAGCTCCCGAAGCAGACTATGTAGATGCTTGTGTTGTTTCAGTACTACAAATTCACGTAACCCAACCCCTCGGTGATATTTTGGTATTTTTGACAGGTCAAGATGAGATTGAGACCTGTCATGAACTCTTACAAGATAGGGTGAGACGTTTGGGCTCTAAAGTCAAAGAATTGTTAATACTTCCATTGTATGCCAACCTCCCAAGTGATATGCAAGCTAAAATCTTTGAACCAACGCCTCCAGGTGCTAGGAAGGTAGTACTAGCTACCAACATAGCTGAAACATCACTGACAATTGACAATATCATTTACGTCATTGATCCAGGATTTGCTAAGCAAAATCATTTTAATTCTAGGACTGGTATGGAAAGTTTGATGGTAGTACCCATATCTAAAGCTTCTGCTAACCAAAGAGCTGGACGTGCCGGCAGAGTAGCAGCTGGTAAATGTTTTAGATTATATACAGCTTGGTCTTACAAACATGAATTAGAAGATAATACAATACCAGAGATTCAAAGAATAAACTTAGGAAATGCTGTTTTAATGTTAAAAGCGTTGGGAATTAACGATTTGGTACATTTTGATTTTTTGGATCCACCTCCACATGAGACACTGGTTTTGGCGTTGGAGCAGTTATATGCGTTAGGAGCTTTAAATCATCACGGAGAATTGACCAAATTAGGAAGAAGAATGGCTGAGCTACCAGTGGATCCAATGATGGCCAAAATGGTTTTAGCATCTGAAAAGTAAGTTTCCTACTGACCACGCCACAATAGTGATTTTAATTATTGCCTTTTAGGTACAAATGTTCAGAAGAAATAGTTACAATAGGAGCAATGCTGTCTGTTAATGGGGCAATATTTTACAGGCCAAAAGATAAGATAATACATGCTGATACAGCAAGAAAAAATTTTAACCACAATGGTGGTGACCATTTAAGCCTTCTTAACGTTTATAACCAATGGAGAGATTCTGATTTTTCATTACAGTGGTGTTACGAAAATTTTATACAATATAGGTAAGGTGTCCCACATAAAGAATTTTCAGATTTATTTTTATTAATCCTGTTTGTAAATGTTTTAGATCAATGAAACGAGCCCGCGACGTCAGAGAACAATTAGTTAACCTGATGGCGAGAGTAGAAATCGAAATGGTGTCCAGCATTGAAGAAACAGACAATATTCGAAAAACTATAACAGCCGGTTACTTCTACCACATAGCTAGATTTTCAAAAGGCGGAAGTTACAAAACTGTTAAACACAACCAAAGCGTTACCATACATCCCAACAGCGCTCTTTTTGAATCGTTGCCTCGTTGGATATTGTACCACGAGTTAGTTTTTACTACAAAAGAATTTATGAGGCAGGTTATAGAGATCGAGAGCAAATGGTTGTTGGAAGTAGCACCGCATTATTACAAACAAAAAGAATTAGAAGATAGTACTAATAAAAAAATGCCCAAAACTGTAGGCAGAAGTAAAATGACTGATTAGTGTGTTATTTGTGATATTTAAGAATAATGATTTTTATATTACAAAAAAATAAATGTGTAAAAGTTTATATATATCCAAAATCTTCGTTATTCAATTCGACATCCTAAGACCTGTTTTTGATTACCTGATAATGACCTAGATGAAGTTAGCGAGACAACTTCGAAAAAGTTGATAACGGATTATTCCATAAGTTGCCGCCTTTTTGTCGCTAATTAGTTGCAGAGAAAAAAATTTGTCGCTCTTTTTTTTTAAATATGCGATGTTTCGCTAATTTCATATGAACTTCCGTAATTTCTATCTTTTCTCAGTTCTGAAGTATCCAGAATCTGCCACTTTTTTGTCGCTAATCAGTTGCTGAGAGAAAAAAAATATACGATATTTCTACAACTTCCGTTAAGTAAGTTAAACGGTTTTCAATGTATCCATAATTTGTAGTTTTTAGTAACTTATCATTTGGATTTAAAAAAAGAGCGACAATTTTTTTCTCCGCAACTAACGAAAAAATTTAAATTATGGAAGTTGTTTCACTAACTTCATATAAAACAAAGCATATTTTTTAAGAAAAAAGCGACAATTTTTATTCTCCGCAACTAATGCGACAAATTATGGAATAATCCGTTATCAACTTTTCGAAGTTGAACTTCATATAGGTCTGATAATAACAATTTCATAAATGTTCATGGAATTGGTTTTGACGGTTACTCATTTGGTGAAAGACAATTTTAAGAACAAAAGAATAATAAGTAAAACACGAACATTTAAAAAATAATTTATTACTTTTAATATGTAAAAATTGGAAATTATTTTACCAACGACAACACGTCTTTGTAAAATGCAATTTTACAATATTGAGCAGATTACAAATTCTGACTTGCAGAAGTGTTTAACGTCAACCAAAAATTAAGTTTGGAAGCACATAATTAAAAAACTAATTATCTACATAAGAAACATTTTTTTTTAAAAAATCTTGATATGATGACTGAACTAAAACTATCAGACTTATAAAAATAATATCCGCTTAAATAAAATCTAACTTAAAACCTTCGTGCAATTTACAAATGTCCCCTCTGATATGGATCATAGCTGGTCAAGTACTTGTCACTTGTCAGTATTCTGGATCCATCCAAAACTGACAGGTGTCTTGTGTTATCCCCCAGCAATCTGTTATCATTGACATTAACATTAGCAATAAGCCTATTATCTTGGGTAATCAGTCTATTGTCATTGGTAATGATTCTCGTATTATCGTTTACAAGAAGTCTAAGTGGAGGGGGTTCAGTGACGTTAACTAGCAATCGAGTGCCTTCGTTAGTCAACAATCTGGGATCGGTGAGTAATTGCGTTGTATCTGCCAAAATCCTTGTGCCATCATTTAACTGTTGAGATTGTAACATCCTCTGTACGGGTTCCGTTTGCATCTGTTGTTGTTGCTGCTGCATTAATCTAGTTTGATCTTGATTTTGAGGCGCAGCTTGATACTTTTGATCATTGGTGGGCTGGAACTTCTGCATTCTATCTGAATTGTTTGAGTTTGTAAAGGCGTGGATTTTCATATGAGTATTTAGAGTGCTTGACTGACTAAAAGCTTTACCACAGGTGACGCAAACGTATGGGCGTTCGCCTGAATGGACGCGCATGTGACGTAAGAGAATGGTGTTGACGGTAAAGCCACGCCCACATATTGTGCATACATAAGGGCGTTCTCCCGTGTGGTTGCGCATGTGGTATTTCAGTTTCATCACTGTTGTGAACCTGGAAGTAAGAATAAGTCAGATTTAATAGAAATATGCTTGAAGGTTGACATTTTAATATAACCTTTTTTGACAGACAGTGCATTCTATGGGTTTTTCAGTTCCGTGGAGTCGTTTGTGACTTGTTAAGTCACCAGATTGCCTAAAGGCTTTTCCGCAAAAATCGCAAACAAAAGGACGTTCATTAGTGTGAGTTCTCATATGAATTTTTAAGCTAGCCTTTGATACGTAGCCATTTTTGCAGATTTCGCATTGGAAAGGTCGCTCACCTAAAATAGATAATTATTATCCAAGTGTAGAAGAAATAAATGATAAAAAATCAATGAAAGTGGTGGTTTCCAAAAACCTTGTAAAAAAATCTAAATGATATCAAATAATTAAAAAATTACCTGTGTGTGTTCTACCATGCAACTCAAGATTGAATCTTTGAGGGAAGCATTTTCCACAAATATTACAAACAAAAGGTCTATCTCCAGTGTGTTGTTTGATATGTATACTCAAACTTGTACTATCAGGAAATTCGGTCCTACAATAATCACAAATATGTTTCAATAAACCAGGATCTCCTTCTTTCTTTTCATGGATTTTCATGTGTTTTAAAAGGCTATTTTCCGCGTAACATCCTTTATTACATATCTTGCACACAAACGGCTTCTCTCCGCTGTGTTTTAACATATGTTTACTGAGAAGTGTACTGTGGATAAACCTTTTTTTGCAAATCTCACACTCGTGGGGTTTCTGTTCTTCAGGTACATGGGTGCGCATGTGATTATTTAAATAGTTTTCTTCGGTAAATCCCCTATTGCAGACTTTACATTTGAAAGGTCGATCTTCAATGTGCGTTCTTAGATGTTTGCGGAATGATTTTAGGTTGATGAATTGTTTTTTGCATACATTGCATTGATTCATATTTCGTTTCATTCGTTTGGCCAAAACTAAAAAAAAAATGTAATTTGGACTATTAACAACGAGATGGCGTTGATCGAGTTTGGCAAAATTTTAAAAGGGTTATATTGTAAATTACAGGATGAAGGGTTCGGTCCTTTTGCTACTTTCCTGTAGAATTTTCAAAAACAACGCTTATGCACTCTTTGGTATTTAGGGACATATACCCTAATGAACTATGTTACAATATTAAAAATCTGACTTACGTGCATTCTTTCCTCCTTTAACCAGCATCCTCTTTTTAGACAACCTACTTTTATGAAACTTGGCAGCTTTCAAAAGTTGCTTTTGAGCAATAACTTTCTCATCGTTTGAATTTTCTGGTAAAGTAGCTTGTAACATCTGGAAATGTTCTTTAAAATCCTCATCATCGCTATCACCAGATGATGAGTCTAAACCGAAGTTGTCTAGGAAAAAAGATGACGAAAAATCGCTATTTTGTACTGAAATTTCTTCTTTAAATGATTTTTGGCTTGGATTTAGAGGTTTTCCGAGGTAAGTTCGTAAATTTACGTCGCTCTGTTCGAAAAGTTGTTTGAATGAAAAACATCTGCTTATTTCGTGAATACATTGTAGGCATATTAAGTTGGGTAAACCGTCTCCAGTTTTAATCTGTAAGGGATTATAAATATTGTAATATTTTGATTCCAGGAAAAAAAGATGATAACAATCTTAGTTTAACAAAGAAACTATACTACGTCAGCAAGTTACAAATTATTCAATTGAGATTTCTTTTAGAAATTATTCAAAAAGTACATCTTTTCTTGAAATTGCTAACTATATTTTTACATCAATTTTACTTTCTGGAAGGGTTAATTAAGAGTAAAAGAATAATTCATCGTGAAACAGATCTGCTTTTAAAAACCAGAATAAATCTTCCTTGAATGCAGAAACCTAATGGTATTTAACATTTAAAATACATTAAAACCGTCCTTGTTAAAATGTCAAATAGTAAAATATAATTCATAGTCCTAATAATTCTTAATTAGACTAATAAAACATAAAACTTAACGGACCTCCACTGAGGTGAACCCCATAAGCATTTCCGCAATAATTAGTGGTTGACCTGAAGTATCGTCCTGCATAAAAACATTCCTCATTTCACCCTTATCGGTCAAACACGCCCTACAAATCTTATTAATGTCGAAGAGATTAACAGTGTCCACTTTGATTTCCATAGCTAAGTCAAAATCTAGAACATAAACACAACAAAAAGATGCACAAATTCACAAACACAAAGTTAAGCAAATGGCGAAAACCAGATTCTTCCACTGGTCGATTGTGAACAGGCTTGTTGATTAAGCTTCTAGTTATGCAGGTAAATGGCGGACATGGCATAGCTGTAAGTGAACTATTAATAAGGGTCTATTTCGCGCGGCAATTTTATTGAACGGTACTGAATGACGCAGAGCAGGTCAGAACTCAGGACACCAGATTTAAAAGTAATCACTTGAAATGTAATAATAAATCCAGAAAATTATTATTGGATAAAGATCTAGACCAAAATAAGTGAAGATGTCTAATTTTCTAGAAAAACGTTAAAAGTCATATTTCTCTTATATTGTATTTTTTAGTATAATAAAAACCTAGTACACATGTTAATAAAATAAACTTTTTGGTCATTCTGATCCAAAATTTGATTTCTTAGGCGGTTTTTGGTTTACTTAATAATTGTTTTTCTAATTCAAATATACTTACTGTTCACTGGTAAAATTAAATTATTTGGTTCCAGTCCGGCCCAGAATAAATGGTGATTATGCCACCGACTCCCGTGTGGAAAACTAGAAAAAGTTCTTTATTTTTCATTTATTTTGGCATTTTCATTTTGTATTGCGGTAATGCTGTTTTTACTTTTATTATTGTTTGCTTAATTAAACTTATTTCTCCGTTTTTGCAAAAAACTCCGATTACTTCCAACTTTTTTAACGTTATCGTCTTTATAGACAGCCGAATTGTACAAAAACAAAAATTGAGGTTAAGTTTATGTTTACTAAGTTTACTTTTAATTGTAAATGTATTTCAGATGGATTTACAATGTTTAAACACAATAGACTGTAATCAAGGGGCTGTGAGAGCGGTTAGATTTAATGGTAATTAAAATATTTATATTTTATCAAAGAAATTAAACCTTTTTATTTACTTTTTAGTCGATGGCTCCTACTGTTTAACCTGTGGTTCTGATAAAAAATTAAAACTATGGAATCCTTATCGTGGTCTGTTACTTAAAACTTACGGAGGTCACGGTAACGAAGTACTAGATGCTTGTGGCTCTTGTGATAGTAGTCAAATAATATCATGTTCATTAGACAAGTCTATTATTGTATGGGATGTGTCGACTGGTCAACCCATTCGTAGATTAAGAGGACACGCTGGTACGGTTACCTGTGTAAAATATAATGAAGAATCAACGATAGTTACTTCAGGTATTTATGAGGTGTTTCTGCAAATTTTGATTGTAAACAGAGGTTTAGTGAACAAGGGATGAACACCAGATTGATTATTTGTCCAACAAACCTCTTTCAAAGTTGCAGGCAATTTTCAATATCTGTTATCTATGTTGATAGTCTGATGAAGACATTTAATTATTTTAGGTAGTTTAGATAACACTGTGATGTGTTGGGATGTAAAATCTAGATCTCAAGTCCCCATTCAAACTTTAAAAGATGCCAAAGATTGTATTACTTCGTTACAAGTTACAGATAATGAAATTCTTGCTGGGTCTGTAGATTGTTCTTTTCGAAGATATGATTTGAGAAATGCTAGATGTGACTCAGATTTTGTGGGAGGTAAATTTATCAAATATTGCTGTTTGAGAAACTTTTTTTATAAAAATTGTATTAATATTTTTTTAGCTCCTGTAGTTTCTGTATGTTTTACCCATGATGGGCAGTGTATTTTAGCTGGTTCAGCAGATGATACTGTTAGATTATTTGATAAAACTTCTGGAGAACTGTTGGGAGAGTAAGTACATATGTGTATCCTTTTAGATAGCTGTTTGTTACTTTACCTTGAGTATTTAATACACCCCTAATTAAATGTTATTTTATAGGTATACAGGTCACAAAACCCAGGATATGAATGTAGAAAGTGCAATAATCACAAATGACGACTTTGTTTTATCAGGTTCATTAACAGGTGAACTATGGTGTTGGGACTTGGTAAGTGCTAAAGTCGTGAAAAAATTCATACACACCCCAAACAAGGTTTTGAATTCATTAAGTGTACATCCCAGGAAGGATATTGTTATGAGTGCATCAGTAGGATCTATAAAAATTTGGGGAAAACCTGAAGATATTAAAACAGACGAGTAGTTGTTAGATTTATTTTTTTATATTTTGTTAATAAATGTTTTACAATAATTTAATAACTTAATTTTCAAAACTTTGAGTGATTTCAATGCATTTCTATTTGAGACTGGATAACCCAATTGATAAGGTTAGTGTCGGAAATTGTGCTGTAAAATAAAAGTGGATACGATTTTTTCTTAGGTTTTTAATAGAAAAAATTCCGTTTTATTGTCTTCAAGCTAGAATATTTCTGAGACATTGCGATTTAGGACCAGTTTGACTCTAAAATTTTTTGTCTTTAGGGACACCCTGTTTTTGTAATTTGACTTTTCTCATGATATTTCAAAGAAATATAGAGATTTATCCTATAAATTAAAACAACATTTTATTCAAACAATTTTATTTAGTATTGCATTTAAAAAAGGTACAGTAAAATAGTTACATCTACATACAAAATATACAACAGTAGTTCAATATTGGTAAATATACATATAACAAATTTTTTTAACAAGATACATACACTATGTTGTAATGTGTGACTCCTTTAGGAATGTACAAATAAACATCAAAAAAACTAGTAGGACCAGCCAACAAACTTTGAATTATTTAACTGTGAGCTGAAACCAGTTCTTAACCTCTCTTGAGTGAGTTTTATTTTCAAAATATTCATGAATTTTTAGGAATAACCATAAATTATACATAATATCAAAATATAATAACAAGTATAATTTATTAAAGCTATTTATTTACTTAATTAAAATCACAAATTTTTACTTGTATGAAAAGTCACTTTATGTTTCCTTTTTTATCATTTAGTAAATTCTCCTAATTAGTTAACTAGTATTTTGCAACAGTCCTCATTAAAAAAAAGCTGTAAAATGTACTAATGGAGTTTTCTAAACAAGAATATTTATGAAGGTTCATTTTTTGAGACACATTAGTGAATATTTTATTTAATTTAAAATATTTTGAAAGTACCTAAAATTAATTTGTTAAATATTAAAATGCTTATCTTTGACTAAGGTCCTGGAAGTTGCACCAAATGTTAAAACAAATCATGCATTATACAAACAGCACTTAAAACATTAAATGTGTTCCAACTAGCGATAATTTATTTGTTCAAAACTGTTTTTTATAAAAAATGAAGAAATTAGTTTAAGTAATAGCTGATAGCTTGGATTCTTCTTTCAATAACAGTTTTAAAGTCATAATCAATAGTTTTGAACCAACTTAGTAAAAGAGGTATATTATACATTTTACTAAGCACAATTTACAGTATGTAAAATTATATATTCCTCTATGTAAAATCCTATACTACAAATAACTTAATTCTGACTACAATCACAGTATAATAGAGACTTACATTACAAATTACAGCACCAGTTTAAGAATTTTTATATTAATATGCCTTTTTAATTAGACATCTAAAAATGACGACAGAATACAGTGAATTTTCAAATGGTGCCAACGTTGTAACCCTTATTTTACTTTTGGTAAAACCTAGCACCAAATATTAGTAACTCAAACTAAAATTATGTTTCCTATGGAACTCGCCATTTCCTCTTCTTCATATCCACTTTCATCACTACAAGCACTTCCATTTTCGTCATCTGATCCTGCACTTTCACTCGGGTGCCTTATGCCAGGTTCACTGAGTGTCCTTTTTTTAAAAACCTTAAGAGAACTGAAGTCTGTGTGGTTGCTTTCGCCCACAGGTACCAACGATACTTCATCTTGATCCAAATATTGTTTTTTGTTGTTGATCCCGCAGTATTTAAGGATATCGGGATTTGAAAGCCTTTCAAAACTTCTTACTCTGGATAACACAGTACCGCCAACTTTAAAATCTAGTTCAGTCTTCCGTTCTTCTTCCTCTTGTAATTCGGATAGCTCGCTTATAGTGGGACACTGGGGTTGTTCAGTGTGATCGTTATCTGAGGTAACCGTACTAGCCGATTCACAACCACTGGATAACGAACCTTCATCACATTCCAATGGAATTAAATCCGGTTTTTGACTTAGAGCGGTATACCAAGCTTTCTCGCAAGATTCTAAAAGATCGTTTTTAAGAGAATTTTCCACTAGTTCTTTCAGTATAACTTCACTTTTTTCATCGAGTATATGATCTTCTTCTTTCAGGGATTCTTCATAGGTGATGATCGGTTTAGCAGGTAATATAACATTCTTTCTGAACTTATTTAATAGACAGACTTTCCTTCTGTCTAGAAGAGCTCCTGTGCTATCGCAGTGTTTGAGGAGCTTCCGAAAACACTCTTTAGAATCCTGAATACTTTCTTCTTCGGTTTCTTCTAGAATTTCCTCAATGCTCATGAGTTTTGGTGCGGATTTTGATCGTTCCAATGGAGGTCTGTAGTTATGGGAACCTGTACTAAGCAAAATCTTCCTTCTAGGGATTGAAGGATTTTCGTAAACAGAATTGGCTAGAGATAACCTAGCATTTTGTTTACACAATTTTTCTCTTTTGAATTCCAGTAAAGCTAGCGATAAGCTTTGCTTCAATTCATTTTCCAGTTGTTTAGCGACCGTTGAAGAAGAGCACAGAACCGCATGGCATCGAAGTTCGTGCCTTAATCTTTTTCCTTCATGTCTGTAGATCCAACAGAAAAGCCTGGGAAACTGGGAAGGTGCTGCGCAGGCTGTGAGTCGGTTTGCCCAGTACTCTGTGAGTCCGTGGTCTTTGGTAGTAGCTTTTAAACCCCCTCCGCTGACAGTTAGTTGCATTCGGACATCAGGTCGGGATGACTGGGTATAGTTACGCCATAGTGTTGTTAGTGGTTTTTCGAAACAGCCTTCGCCTGAAATAGATAAAGAAGCATTTTAAATTGATTCACCAAAAAGTAGTTCTAAATAGTTTTACATAACGGTTGGATGACGTTTTAAATATTGACCCCTGGGTACTAGAATTTACACATTTATTGACTATTTATGACCAGACTTTAATCCAGTAGACTAAACAATGGGAATGTAATTGGAAAAGATGTCATTCATTGTAATGAATCAAATGAGTGCTACTTTGTTGATATTCTAAATGCTAAATGTTAACTAAAAGAAATATTTTAATTAAAATGGGGGCCTAAACAACAGCGTATAATCTTACGACTGTCCTGAAAAATTTGGCGAAAAAAAAACAATTATTCCAACGCAAATGAAAGAGGAGTGGTTTTAATGAGTAAAAACATTTTTAAATTCATCGAAATCCGTTCAGCAGAGGATAATATAATTTTGTTTTTTTTAACGATTATCTTTTGCAATGCAATGAAAGTTTATCTATTAAATCAATCATATCGTTAAGCAGGCTGAGGAAAGCCAGCTGCAACCTGGAAACGGCTTGAAACAAAGCAAAATAATGACTTCCGTCCTCAGGAATTTAGTTCATACTAAAGGAAAGAGCCAACTGCACTCAACAATTAAAAATTAAATCTGTTTTTGTAGGCTAAAATTTGAGGTCCAATGTTTTTCTCAAACTTAAAAAGTTATTGGGTTTCATAGAATTATTATTTAAAATTCAATCAGGTATCATTAAATAAATAAAAATTCAAATCAAATCACGTTTTATACATATTTATTTAAATAGTGGTGTATGAACCAATAAAATTAAAAAAACTAGTAATTTATTTTGAATGAAAATTACAGTAAAACTGGAAAAAATATTTAACTTTTTTTTGAAAAAACATAATAAAATAATGTTGAAGGACAAGTAAAATCTTTAAGCAAAAATAAATTTGCTATAAATTGACCGATTTTATTATAAAAACTCATGATTAAATGGATTTTTTTCAGATTAAAGTTTTTTTATATTTATGAGATTGACACTAAAGCATATTGATATAACTATTTTTAAGTAAACCCGTACAGTCGGCTTATTCCCTTAGTTCATGCTTCGGCTCGGTTGCGATTTTATTATTATTTTTTTATTTTTCAGAGATCATAACTAGAACATTAATAATAATAATTGTTATTCATGGCAAGGTACGTTAATTAAAACACATGCCGTCACGACTTTTGAAAGACCTAATTACATCTGGAATGCACTGTTATTGTTTTTGCTAATGTATCGCATGACACCATATTTAAAAAAAAAAGCATTACTATGTATTACGGTAAGCAACAGGTATTGAGGTGTTGTTTAATTTTAACAATGCGAAATAAATATCTTCATTATCATTTTATGGGATAATAACAAAATATACTCAAAAAATATTAAATCTGGCTGGACGCCTCGGCCACCTGACTTAAATCCGTTGGATTATCTTGTTTTAAGAATTTGTTGTCTCAAAACCGTTAGCGTTTTTACAAATCTGATAGTAAAAGTGCAGATTCTTAATCCATCCCCTAAAACCTAATTAATTAACGTTTTATGAAACCGACATAAGCCTATTATCGATGACCCTGAGAATAGATTCTAAAATCCAACAGAAAAAAATATCTTTACATATTTTATACCTACATTTAACGTCAACACACCATATTAACATATTTTATATATATAACTAAAAAATCCCTTGTGTTGGTGTTGTTTTACAGTTACAAATTTTATAGCCATATTATCTAAGAGTTTATTCACATCTAAAAATTCCCAAACGTGTATTTATGGCTCTAACTAACGAGTCGTTAGGCAGCTTTCCTATTTAAGGATAATTTTGTGATAATCTAGATCTAGAATCTCGCCAACCTACTCCGAGTTTCAACAAAGCAATAATAATTAAAGCTGACGTATCCATTTGAAGAATTCTTTATAGTGCAGTAATTTTAAGTAGTATATGCAAGTATCTCAGGTTTCAAAATATCGACTTTTAAGTGAATTTATATATATGAAAATAGCTTCGAACTCAAACGCTTTTAAACTACTTTTTATCAGTGCTACCTCCCATTTGTTAATGAAACAGAGAAAAGTTATTTGGAATTGGTACCATTTACAAAGGTCCCATAAGTAGACTAAATTTCTTCTTTAAAATTCACTGATTAAGGTACCTAAAACCTTTTATTTAAAAAAAGATAATAATTACCTTGCTGTTTTGAACCAACTAAGTATATATTTAGTAAGAGTATATGGTATATGCTTAAAACTATTAGAAATAACTATTATTTATACTTTCAGTGAGTTTTGGTTGTTTTAATTTGAATAAATGACAGTTCCTTTGATTTATTTTTTGCAACACACAATGTAGTTCCGGTACCGTTTGGGAGATGGCGAATAACAGTGATTGCATAATAAATGAAAATTAATGTTATTTAATGAAAGTAACTCTTATTTATAATAACTGTAGGTAAATAAAGCTGATTTGTTTCATTAGTTAAAATAATAAGGGTATTAAAATTTTCTAGAATTTACAGTACCATGATTATACGCTGCAAAGACTAAGACCATAGGCCATAACGACAGAAAAAGAAGAAATGCGAAAATATGTATGGCTAGCTAGAAATTTTTTTATCAATGAATTGGGAACACGTGATCAGATTATGAATGACATTCTTTCTTAAATTACTATAATTTGTACTATATCGGAATGGGGTGGAGAATGAATGGAGTGGGGACAAGAATGGGATAGGAATGAATGAGTAAACATTTACTATTATGGAGATGGAGTAGTTTTTTTAGAAATAAGGATAGGTGTATTATTAAAAAGTTTGTGTATTTATTTAACAGTAAGTACATGTTGAAATTGTTATATTTCTATATATTTTTTAAACTTTATCAAACTGAAATGTTAATTGGACTAAAATTATTGAAGGATTTGTGTAAATAAAAACAACTATAAATCATAAATTAATTCCAAATTAGATGATTCACGTGCATTTGATTTATCTACTCAATAATATTTTCCGAATCGCTCCCTATATTCCAACTAATTTACCTGAACTATAATAACTCTATTCTTCAATTCATTTTCCTACGTTACGTAAAAAGTTTATTCACACATCGACCTTCCGATATGATACATTACGAAACGAGACAGGAAAGAAAGTGCAAACTCTTAGAAAAAAAACATTATTCAATATTTATTTCAGTCTTGGCGGATTCTTGCGAAAATGAAACAAAGGTACAATTCAGCAAATCTGGAAAGGTGATTTCCAGATTTAATATAGGTGAGTTTGGCACGGAAAAACTTGGTTGCCATTTTCTAAACGAGTTTTTTCTAAAGCATCATCTTTGTAAACTATCACAATATTTTTTGCGGCGTTTTTCCCGAACAGGAAGCAAAATTTTGCAACCAATACTAAAATATTTAAATTAATGGTTATTAGTCATTAAAATTACGTTCAGATTCGTAACCATTTCCATGAATAAACTGTATATAAATTCGTTAGCTTTGGAAAATGCATTGTCTAAGATCGTTTACTATATTTATGTCATTTTGATTCGATTAGCTCACTCGTTTATGCAATGTTCGTTGGACTGTATTTCCCTTATGAGGGAAACTAAAACAAGTTGCAAATTATTCTAAATGACCGAAAATAAACGTTAAACTTTTAATGTTAGTCGATTTGCAAGTTTACATTATTCTTATTTTACTTGGTTGTGATCGACTTATTTGGAAAAATTAATTATGGGAGGGTAAAAAGCAGTTCCACCAACTTGTGCCTCGTCAGATTAAACTACCTGCCCACGATCATAAAAATTAACTGTATAGAAAAACAACTAAAAAACCTTGCGATGAATTATATTGTTTGTAAAATTTCTGAGGGGGCGGAATGTAGTTTTGTCAGATGTTTTAGTGTTATTAGACATTCCGATTCGGATTTAGTAAAGTTCAAAAAGAATTTATGGACTGAACTGGTTTTTAGTTCATTGACTTATATTTTTAAGACTATTGTGTTATGTAAACTTGAAAATGTAATAGCGGAAGTTGGTAGAGAAAAAAAAGAAGGGTAAGCTACAACTATTTTAGGTTAATTTAGTCCTCCAGCTTGTACTGTATTTTTTACTAAACGTTTTCCTAAAAATAGTTTATAGAACGAGTAGACTGGCTTGCAAAGGAAGCTTATGTTTTTTTGTTAAAAGAAAAAAGTTTTATAGGCAATTTTAGTATAGAAAACAGTGACCTACTTGTTTTTCCGCGGCTACGCCATCTAGCTAACAATGAAGCCAGGTAGGTCCTCTATTTGCTCTTTATATGTTTCTGTTATTAGAAATCAGTATTAAATATGTTTCCAACAGACAGAAAGACCATTTATTTTGTCCTTGTGCCAACGAGACATTTTGTTTATTGAGCTTACTAACCCCGCTGATAAAGCTTTATAGGATGGATGTGAGTTGAATAAACAAAATCTCTAATCTCTATTTTTAATATTTTATAACAACAATTTAGTGACTATTTATCTACCTAATCTAAAGTAAAATAATACATTTGACGTGAGTTCCTAGTATCTAAAACTGTCTAAGAAACTTTTAGTGTTTTTTTAATCATATTCCCATCTCTCCGTATACAAATGTTTGTCTGATGCTTACGGGAAACCCCATACGTAATCATGCATCATTAAAAAAAATAAAAAATAGTGACCTCAGGCATATACTTTGGTGCACACCCATCTTGGTTCGTGTTGTTGTTTATGTAACATCTTCACTTTCTTTTAGACAATTTTTTTTAACAATAACAGTTGTATTTATATTTAGTTTATGACAGGGTTTTCCTTTCTAATAAACTTTTTCATATAATAATTTATCTTGTTTTATTGGATAAAACCAACCAAAATAAGAAAATCTTAAACATGTGTTACAGTAATTTTTATTCTACATAAATACATGAATAAAAATACAGTTTTTGGATATTCCACGGCTACAGTAGTCTAACTGTATACGCTAGTTCACTATGTAGATATTTAAATAATCAGTAAAGGTATACCATACGCATTGGAATATTGTAATATATGCGCCAATAACCTAATGAATAAATAATGAAGAATGTAGGCAGTTCATTTCAACCCGTCCTTGAAAATAGTTCTAAGATCGCCACGATCTATCAATCGTGAATTTCAAAACAAAACATAATGATCGCTTAAGGGGAAGTCCATACAGGATGTCTCAAATCCCTGCTATTGTTAATATTGCAAAAAAATGTGGCTTTCTAAATTTAAAACTAACAAAGTTGTAAAAAACAATATTGTTGTAGTTCTAACCAAAAAAGCAGTATTATTTCAACTTTAAATCATCATACAGAAGACAACGACAAAGACAAAAATTTATTTTCCTAAGATAATCGAAACGCCAGAAAATTAAAACCTTTTTTTTGTAATATATGTATAGAAGTGGTTTTATAGATCTAAATTCTATTTGAATATATCACATTTGCATTCACAGCAGTTTTAAAATATGTTTATACAGACAAAAGATTTATAATTAAATAAATTCAGTCAATAATGTTATATTAAAATAGAAAATTGCTGTCATAAAATTAATTTATTGGACTTTAAATTCTCCGTTTACCTAAAATCAAAGTACGAAAAATTATTACTAATAATTGTTAAAAAAACAAATTTTATAGAAATAATTTTTAAGACTTTAATTTTACTGGTAATTTAAAGTGATTAGTTATCATCACAATGCAATTTTCTACAAGGTAGCAATTTCGCCACACTTTTAAATTTGACCAAAATGTATCTACTTGTATTGGTGATGTATTGGTGACAATTAAACCTCAAATATTTAGTTGGCGCGGTTCTATAGTTTTTTTAAGGATACATATAAATCACTAATCGAAAAAGGATGGTCCCAAAATACTTTTAAAGAAGACTGTAGACGATTTCTTAAAGTTATGTCTCTGTTTCTGATCCATTTTAAGAAGATCCAATCTACTATCTTTTTAAATGATTAAATAAAATCTCACAAAACTGGTTTAGAAAGAATTTTTTAGCAAAAACCCCAGAAGAAATCCTGAAACTACTGCATATTATGTAAAAAAAGTGACACCTGTTCTTCGGCGTTATGCCAAGAATATGATATTATTAGTTTTGATTATTTTGAATAATAATTTACTTTATATAACTTGTTAATTAGAAATAAAAAACTGAAATATCCGCCTGGTGAGAGGTAATAAGGTACTAAATAACTGTGTTTTGTATAAATGAATATTGAAAATTAATTTCTAGCTTGTTAGGTAATTCTTGGATATTTATATAATCAAAATTGTAACAGGAATCATTTATTAAAACAAGGAATGTGTAATAAGCAATTATGGTTCGGTTGTGTGGACTGCTAAGTTGGGAGATAAAATCTCTTTTCCCAATAAGAAAATTTATTAAAAAAGTACTTTCCTTGTAGGAAAAAAGATTGTCAACTACAGAGAAATGTTATGGTGCGTCTTAACCCTTAACCTGTTAAATTTCTGAAAATACCTTTCATCATAGTCCCTCCTAAGACTGTATTTCAATCATCTAAAAGTCGAGGATCAACATGACTGTTAAATGCTAGTTTTAAAACTTAACGGTCATGCTTTATCAAACTTTCTAAGATATATGGATATTTAAATTAAGCCACAGCTACATTTCCAGTTGTACTCTTAAAATTTCGTATTTAGTAAATTCAAGAAATTATCTTCGTTTACAAAAAAGCAAAATACTTGTAAAAAACTAAAAATGCTTAGAAATATATGAAAATACTTGGGAACATCTGAAAATTATTGGAAATATTGGAAAATATTTGGAATCATCTGAAAACACTTGTGAGATATTTGAAAATACTAGGATTTAGTTGAAAATATTTAGAAATATCTAAAAATACTTGGAAAATCTGAAAATTATTGAAATCATCTAAAAATACTCGGGAGACATCTGAAAATTCTTGGAAATATCTGAGAATATTTGGAAATATCTGAAAATACTTGGAAATATATGAAAGTACTTGGAAATACCTGAAAATACATGGAAATATTTGAAAATACTTGGAAATATCTGAAAATACTTGAAATACCCGAAAATACTTGAAATACATAGAAACATTTGGAAATACCTAAAAATATGTGAAAATAATTTGAAAGATAAAAAATTTTAAACAGTCTCACGAGTGTCGTTAAGTCAATACCCTTTGGTTTAATTCAAATCTACTTAAAAGCACACGAAAGCCAGGCTCCAATTAACACCTTTTACCATAACAATTTTACATTGTAACGCTAAAATATTGATAAAAGTTGTAAATATAACCGAAACAGTAAGAACCTGCTCACGATTATGATTATTTGCTTGAATGACAGCGCCATCATCAAGGTCGTCGTAATCGAAACTCCGAAATGCTGAAAGCATGGTGAAAAAAAAAACAATCGTACAGCAAAAATTATTGAGTGAAAGGTCAATAAAAACAATTATCAGCAAGTTCTTTGTGCTAAATAATCTTAAAAAGTAAGAGTTTATTAAATAAGTGCAAGGTTACTCTGGCAGGTTATTCTTGCAAAATTGTAAATACGCCTTAAATTGTTAACTATTACATAATAATATTTTTAACAAGAGTAACTAACATTGGTCATAACAAAATAATAAATATTAACAATAGAACGGCCAATTACCCGCAACTGACATGTTAGTTAATAAGTTTATCATTCATATCTAATTAATGTAACCTGATTTGGATATAGACGAAGAAAAATACATCCATAGTAGGCACTTTTAGGCTCCGCCCCCTTCTGTCATCTGCCAACAAGGTTGCCGACCCACATCCCCTTTTTGACACCTGCCACCTGTCAACAGGGTTTCCTGAATATTGTCACAATCATAACGAGTTGCTGCCATTTTAAATTTATAAACAAAAACATTAATTTCACCTTGAATCATAATTTAAAGATCAATTAAATTATTGCAATCATTAAGGTGGGACTATCTACCTTTCTCAGAAATTTTCAATGAATTCAGGTATATCCATTGATGTCATACTTCACGTGCTTTTCACTAAATTCAAATTGAGCTATCAGCAATTTTGTTTTATTTAAATGTCCTAAAATTGCTTAAGATTTCTATCATTATATTATTATGAAGTTCAGCTTCCAGACTCATGTAAGACCAATAAGTGGCTGTGCTCAGTTCATGCTAAATGACTCACTCATGAGTATTTTTTATGACAGACCGCCAGGCAGCTAATAGTGATAGAAGTACAAATGTCGGTTTTGATTTTGGTCAAACTCGCCGTTTGTTGTTGGAGCTACTTTTTGCTTGCTGAAACAGCTATTAAATTTGTACCACAAGCAATCTTTACATAATCAATCCTATTTGCGTCAATGAAGGTATCGCGATCTACAAAAAGGATAAAAAAAAACGGTAATGTCCGTAGAGAATCTAAAAGTTCTCGAAGCAATGACAATTAGTCATCCAAATAATTAGTTTGAACTTCAAGGAAATGGTCAAGTGGCAAATTAAATTCTTGCTAATAGAAGTTATGCGTAGGTGAACAGGCAGAATAAACTAACGGTTGGAGAATATTCCATGTGCTTCTCGATAGGCCATTCGGACATTTTTTTGTTACTGAATACTGAATGCTTCATTGAAAATATACAGTGCGTGTCAAGTGATTACATCAATGTTTTTATTTGCATTCTCGTTGCGTACCAATGGTATATTATTTTCTCCTCTTAAATTTGCATTAAATTCTATTATTTTACTTAATCAACAATTATTTTTGCGAACCTTTTAAGCAATAAAAAATTTAAACAAAGTTAATAGGAACGTGACTAAATTTATGCTGGGGTAGGTGTTCCTAAAAGGCTCTGGAAATATATATATATATATATATATATATATATATATATATAGTCTTTCTTTTAAGTCTTGTCCGGAAATAATTATAATTCATTTATAACATTGTATCTAACACTATTATTATGCCTAATCACTTAGACAATCATAGTAAATTATACAGAATATTAAATTTGTCATTGAGTACACACATAAATCTCCAGTTGTCTTCTTATTCAAAAATATTTACAACGAAACCAGTTAAAATAATTTTAAGCAAGAATCCCATTAAATTGTTTTAACAAATTTATTTGCAAAAGATTACAGTTATAGGTTTATCATTTTCTTTAAAAGAGTAGTTTGAATTCAGCATAATCTTCTTTTGTAAATAAAAATTTTGATTTCGTGTAAAATAATTCACTTTCTGGGTGTTTTATCACTGCTTGAAAACGTGCCAATTACCTAAGCATATGTAAATGTCTACTGCGATCTTTATTTAGTTAAACATTGGACCAATTATTAGCTTAACTTTGGAAATAATTGCAGAAAACAATGTTTGATAACATTCTACGAACACACGTTCCACATTTTAATTTAATATGTTTAGATTGCATTTAATTATGGGTATTTTAGATTTAATTACAAAGTACTTTAAATGAGTATTTTAAATAATTTACTTTAAATAATAGGCTATGCCCACCCCCCTCAGATGAATTTAGAATGTCCAGCAGAAGGATTGCCAACCATTTAAGAGCAAACCGAACCCCTTAAAAAATTTTAATACCCTTTTAAGCTTTTAGTTTTAGTTTGATTTTTGTGAAATTTTTAGGAAATACTAATAATTACAAAACTTAGGGTGGAGAAACCTTGATTTTTTTGTAAACCTTCGAAAAGAATTTATTTTGTTAATTTTAAATGGAAAATCACAAAAAAAATATCCGCGCCATTCTGCATTAAATCTGTGAAAATTTGCACCTATTTGTTTTAATAAATATCAAGTAGTTTTTATTTAAATAATATGGTTTCCCATTTTTTTCTTAAATATCTTTGTAAAGTGCTGCCACATCGTTACATACATTTAAAGCTGTCGAGAAATATTCCATCGCCAAGTGTTCCCAGTGGCGCGCATATAAATACAATTTTACATTAGAAAATCCTCATAAAATAGAAGTGAAATTCGCTTCTCACAAGAACTCCGGTTGCCACTTAAGGTTTTTTCTAAGGATAGTGAATCTTGTTCGTGGTCTCCTCAGTTTTAGTGAGTTTTTAAAGCGGTATATCCAAAAGTGTATAGACACAAGCAAAGGTGGAATCCGTCAATACCTATTTGAAAGGTTTAATAATAAAGCAGATCGTTATTTATTGATCTTAATTATCTTGTATTTTCTTAAGGACACAAATCACTTAGTTTACATCTAACCATATGTTCAACCTTGACTCGAATATGCATACCAGAAAAAGCATCTAGATTTTAAAATATTTGAATATAGTGTGTAGTAACCATATCGATTTCAACCTTGAATTCAAATGTTATGTGTAGGTGAAATATTTGAAAATAAACTCTTGCTTATAAATATAAATTAAATGTGTTTCGTAATTATTTTGTTGCACCGTTAAATTACGCAAAAAAGTATATATTTTTCAAATAAATCTTCTAAATCACAACGACAAATCCTGCTATGTTCGCTTTTGCATTCTCGTATGCCTCTTATACGATTTGTTCCAAATGAAAGTGCGTTTTAAAAGAATATAATCATCAAACAAATTTAAAGACAAACAAGCGTGTCAATCAGTTATAGATAGAAGATGGAGCAAATTTGCCAGAGTAATTTTTAATTTTCAAAACAAGGGCTTAATTGAGCTTGAACTAAATCAACCCGTTTTGGTACAAGGACACTTCACACGTCAGTGGAAGCCTGAAGTTCTCATAAAAAAGACTTGTCCAAATGATTGGAGATACAAAAACTTAAATCTTTACATATATTATTACCAATGGATGAAGACAAGAATTCACGTTATTATAAAATCGAATAGAAAATAACGTTACTAGAAATAATAATTGATAATTCTAAAAGTGGTAGGACAGTTAGGGCCCCAGATTTAGATCTGCAGAATAGTTTTAGCTTTTTGGCCGCAATATATGATACAGTAAAATAATTTTTGGAGACTTACACTCACAAAAATAAGTTATATTGAACTTTTAAAATAATTATACACAATTAAACGCAATCATTTTTAATTATGTTGTAAGTGAGTTTATTGCGTAAGTATTGACAGGAATGTATGTTTAATTACAAA
The DNA here is from genome assembly GCA_949320105.2 of Crepidodera aurea. Lineage (NCBI taxonomy): Eukaryota > Metazoa > Arthropoda > Insecta > Coleoptera > Chrysomelidae > Crepidodera > Crepidodera aurea. The sequence goes on from OX439473.1 coordinate 17,294,108, forward strand.
TTTATTCATCAAAAAAATACTTTTTTAATGTTATTCGGTGTTTTGTTATTAAGAAACCATTAAAGGAAATATTGCACAACACAGGTTCATTGTTCTAGAGATATTAAAACTTAATATAAAAAAATGACGAATTGCGAAATGGGACTTTAATATTATGTTAACGATGTTTTTTTAAGTGCCAAGTAGCGTAAAAATTAACTTAAGAATAATGTTAACAAAAGTCAACATTGGAGTCTGACGTTAAAATAAAATTATGGTCACTAATGGATTGTTTGTAATAGTAAATACCACTTAGACTATGTAAGGATATCTTTTACATAAACGTTTATAAAAATCTTAAGTCGAAATATGGCTATAATATTAACGCTTTTGTTGAAATAATAGCCCACAGTGTCACACGAGACAACAATAAAGTTAGTAATGACTCAAATTCGCGCAAGGAAAACGCAGTTTGATGTTGGGATACATAAAACTATGGACGCGGACGCTTGGTTAGCTAGAAGATTGAAAACGTTAATTTCTTCTGCTAAAATGACTACCTAAGGTTGTGAAATAAATCACACTTGTTCCCAAGAACAAATACATTAAATGTCCTATAATGCACCAGCGTCTGGACTTCAACAACTACTCCTTGGGAATTACGAAAGTCCAGACGTGGTTTGGCGCCCGACCAAGTCGGGGCTTTAAACCAAAAACTTTGATTTTATTATTAAAGGAGCTTGCCATTCTTAGACCGGTTTCGGAATTATTGTTCCTCTTCAGTAAGAAGCAGGCTAGCTCAAATTTCTATCTCTAAAGAAATTCTGAAGATCGCTTTGAACCCACCAACTCTTAGTGCAAACGGTTAAGTCGAGAAAGAGGAGGTGAGTGCAACGCCATCTCTTCACTTTTACAATAAAATCAAAGCTTGCAAAACTACAGAAAACTGTAGCAGTGGTGGAATTTTTTGAACCATAAAAATACCAAAAAAGGACCATGGGCGTACCAAAACTACCTAAGGTTGTGAAATAAATCACACTTGTTCCCAAGAACAAAGACATTAAATGTCCTATACTGCACCAGCGTCTGGACTTCAACAACTACTCCTTGGGCTATATGCCCCCCCAGGTCACAGTAGATACAGTAGTTCCACTTAGCGTCGGCACCTTTGATATTGGTGTCCAGCAGTTTCATTTTTTATATTCGCACTGGTATTGACACTATTGACAGTAATGACATTTCTCCCCGCCACGATCCCTAACAATGCTCATATATACACTGCTCGATATATCAATTATTGATATAAACTGCTCGCTAAAATTCAGTATATGCAAATAAGGTTGGAAACATGGAAAAGTAGTAAAAATTAATTATGCAGTTTTCAATGAGGTAAAATTCATTTAATCGGATGCACCCGAGATAAAAAAAAATGTTTGGTGATTCTTACGTATTTTTGTCTCCTGAACACGAATTTGAAGTCAAAATGCTTTTTGAGATATAGGCCCGAAAAGTATGAAAACTTGTTTCTAATCTCACGATTATCTTTATTGCCACACTTATATTAACTTCATATGTACGTTTATTAGTACAAATTTGAACCATTTCTAGTCGAGTTGAGATTTGGCATATATTTTTATATGAACAAAAAATGAGTTTTATGATTATGGGTCGATGTTATTCAACCGTGGTTTAAAGGAGTTTTTGGGAATGGAGTTTCTGCCAAAATTCAATATGGCAAATACAAAATTGTGGTTGAGTTGTGTGCTTATATAGTTTGATTCTGTTTGAAAAAGTTAATACAGCCATTCTATATTCGTTGTTAAAAAAATGCAAGAGATTATTACGAAAATATTTATTTTTCCCATTTCAGTTGACATTTCACATTCCTAATATATAAGAAAGAAATTTATTGCATACAATGTACATAGTCAATACAATTTTTTTTAAGAAAACAAGAACCAAGAATGCATGACACCTAATAAAAACATAGATAGATAGATGTTTATTAATATAAAATTACAAGAATTTTACACTCGTCACAAAACATTACAATTATTACAAGCTTAAAACTATAATTTACAATAACAATAACAGACAGACACCCACACAGCAAAGGATATTCCCAGAATATCCTCACAAGATACCTATGTTCTTTTTGCAGAATATTCCTAAGCAAATATTCTGAGAACGATCATAGAATGTATTGGATATATTAAAATATTTAGCACATCTATAAAAAATATCTTCAGTTAGTAAAGAAGTTCAATATTGTTTCAGAAATTACTCACCTTGCATCATCTTTGGGAAACCTAAAAAAACTTAATTGGGGATTTTCCCTCGAATTGCTTCGACATACTACACAAATTGTACATGGTTTTTTAAGCACAACATCACCAACAACTGTAGACATTTCGCTTTTACTATTTCGCACAAAACAAACAGAAAACACCACCAAATAATACAAACGAAAACGAATGAAATAATAAATTGAGCGACACAATTAAAAATGTTTTCATATTGCAATGTTGCCAATGTGAATTGTTAAATTATCATAATTCAAGATGCTATTGTAGAATTGTCACAAAAATGATCACTTTTCAATGAACTAAGTGGAACATACATAGGGATTGACGCCTCATTGATAAAATATCCTAAAGCCAGAATTTGATGAAATAAGAGACTACTTTATGAAATGTTTATAACACTTCTAATATATTACACAGTAGATTGGATGAAACTTTTTAAATCCCGCAACTATGGAAGAGTGCCGGTCGTTCTTAAACTCGTCGTTTGCGCATTAGCCAGGAGTCGCAACTCCTGGCTAATGCGCGTTGAAAACTTACAACCAGAAATTGGCCGAAGTGGAATTACTGTATCTACTGTGCCCAGGTATTGAATTACGAAAGTCCAGACGTGGTTTGGCGCCCGACCAAGTCGGGGCTTTAAACCAAAAACTTTGATTTTATTATTAAAGGAGCTTGCCATTCTTAGACCGGTTTCGGAATTATTGTTCCTCTTCAGTAAGAAGCAGGCTAGCTCGAATTTCTATCTCTAAAGAAATTCTGAAGATCGCTTTGAACCCACCAACTCTTAGTGCAAACGGTTAAGTCGAGAAAGAGGAGGTGAGTGCAACGCCATCTCTTCACTTTTATAATAAAATCAAAGCTTGCAAAACTACAGAAAACTGTAACAGTGGTGGAATTTTTTGAACCATAAAAATACCAAAAAAGGACCATGGGCGGACCAAAACTATTTAAGGTTGTGAAATAAATCACACTTGTTCCCAAGATATCAGATATTTTCGAAAAAACTATTCAAAATTGGGTTATAATAACAAACTGGGATTCACCGAGCTTTACCTCCTCATGGTCTTCACGGTTTCATAACTTTGTTTTAAAAAAATCCAGAGTTCATTATTTACCGTAAAAATCCTAAATTTCCTGTTGCTGGCAAGTGCCGGCAACGCCGCAATAGTGTGTATAATTTGCTTATACACATTTGGGCCGTGTTATGCAAAATGCGACCAACCCACAAATTCACTCAAACTATGTCTATAAGACTACTAAACTAAAAAGCATGTATTCTTTATTCTGCAAAAAACAACCAACCCATTTTCATATTCCCTAAACTTAAACTTGTATCAAAACTAACCAACTTGTTTTAAACACCGTTTTAATCTTATTTCGATAATGCAAAAAGCAAAAATCTGTCAATTTTGTGAAAACTGTCATGTATAAGTGGAACATTATGTTCCCATTAAAAATCATTTATATCATCCTAGCTTAGTGTTTATATAAATATTCGAAAATACTCCGGGGCGATTTTACAGATGCTCCATAACTTTAAACGGCTTTTACTCAAAATAAGAGAAATGTGGGTTGGTCGCTTTTTGCATAACACGGCCCATTTCGTGATCAAATTTATACAATGAATTAAATGATTAAAAAAAGCCTAATATATATTTACCTAAATATACTTTCTGAAACTTTTAATTAGTCATTTCGAGTTTTCTTTTTTAGTTTCAAAAATGTTTGATCCTGGGTCTACAGGGTGTTCCGATATTCGACCGACAACGCTTTACAGGTGATAGCCCTTGATAAATGATGAAAAATGAGTTAGGTACATATAATAAGCCTCTAACATTCTTAGTTTACGAGATACAGGGTGTTAAAGTTGAGAAATTAAAATTATTTTTTTGCGATATTTCACCTACCGTTTTAAATTTTTTGTTCAAACTTGGCAGTCGATTTATTTTTTAGAAACTTAAAAATTTAACTAAAAATATGCTAGGCATACTTCATCCAGTGGCGCACAATAATGGGTAGTGGTAACTTCGACCCCCCTATTTTTTAAGACACTGTATAAATCGATTTTTTTTTCATTTTATTTAAATCTTTGATTATTTATGTTACAAAAAGTTATTAACTTTTATTGCGCTAAAATCAACAATTTTGGAGATATTTGACTTTGCAGAGCTACAATTAGTCTTTTCCAGATTTAACATCGACGATAGAAAAGGCGAATTGTAGATTTCTCTTCAAAGTCAAATATCTCCAGAATTGTTGATTTTAGCGCAATAAAAGTTAATAACTTTTTGTAACATAAATAACCAAAGGGGGGGTCGAAATAATTTTAATTTCTCAACTTTAACACCCTGTATCTCGTAAACTAAGAATCTTAGGGTCTTATGTACCTAACTCATTTTTCATCATTTATCAAGGGCTATCACCTGTAAAGCGTTGTCGGTCGAATATCGGAACACCCTGTATAAGACATTTAGGCAACCACGATTCGTCTACAAATCTAACAACCAGAATATTAAATCAAAGAAATAAAATAGGGATATAGTTACATTAGCACTCGATTCTTGACCAGGGGTTTATTAAAGATAAATTAAATAATATGTTTTGCCCAAATTCAAATCCACGCAAAATAAAATTTATAAATACAAATTGTATTTACCTGATTGGTTTTTCCTCAAACTAGTTTATTATCTAATGACAAAACAAGTAAATTCTAATTATTAATTTATGGTAAAGTAGATAGACTGGGTTTTGGTTTTTCTAATTTGTTTTATCAAAACGTTTTTAACGCAAAACTATATACAGTCAAATTAGTAAAAAGGCAGGTATATAAAAAAATATCAAAAATATGAGGAAAACGTGTAATTTCAGAACATTGTCCAAAAAATAATCCAGGGCGATTAATAATAAATTTAATTTGATTTAAACGACCTGGGGTGGCATCAATTTTTATTTGATTCGGTTATCAACATCTAATAGACGAAAGTTAAATAGATTTAGTTCGTTAGTTGCTAATATGTAGGAGACAAATTCAATATTTTTGAAATCCGAATATTCATAGGATCAATATCATTGGTGACTAATAGTTTTAATTGTAATTGTAGGGATATTTACTTTCTCTAAAATATCGATTAGACGTAGTGAAGGAAATGCAATGAAAATTAAAGTTATAGTTGATAAAACTGTTAAAATAATTTCGATTATTTGACCTTCTAATAATTAGCGGTGGGTAAATTTATTAAAAAATAAAGATAATATAAGTTGTCTTACGAGTACAGTAATAATTACTAAAACTATAAGTGTATGATCATGGAAATAGTTAAGTTGTTTTATTAAAGGTGAAGCACTATCTTGTAATATGAAGACAGGTACAAAAATATCAAAAATTTGTGTAATAACGTGTAATTTAATTATACAGAAAGTAAGGATTCTTTCACAAATCGAAAAGTTGAATCAAAAGAAAATATTATGCTTTATTGAACCATTATTGTTTTGACAACATCGTTGCATGTTCAAATTCAAATATGAGCTTATGACCGACATAATGACTATGGCAAAGTTATGCATGAATTGGATGTTCATAGCATCGGCTAAGACTATCTAATTAATTTGATTGTTATGATTAAAAAAATCACGTTTGACCGATTTCACTTGTATTCATGTGTTGATTTAAAATCGATTGTAATTAAAAGAAAGTCCTTATACAATAAAATTTCTTTATAGTTGCTCACAAGTTTTATGTCAATAGTCTCATTGTGTTTTGGAAATCCTTTGAAATGAGGTTTAATTGACCTCAACAGATATTTTCATACAGTAATAAAGAAATATAATATCCTTTTCTAATTTATCATTAATTTTTCCAACGATATATGAAATTAACTCTATTGTCATCTATTGATAGTAAGTAATTCATCAGAAAGCCAAGCAATGTTTTATAAAAATTCCAACCAGTTCGAATTTTATTTCAGTGAAACGCGCGACAATATTTTCTTTATCAGTGACTGAAAAAGTGATATACAATTCAATATATTTGAGACGCCCTCGAATAGATCTTATCATGGTTGCTAAGGGTTTGCATAAATTATTATGAAAACCACAGGTTCTACTAATAATATTTTGAGCTTTTATTTATTTAGTTCAAATTTGTGGTATATTTCTACTTTCGTATGTAAATATTTAGGTTTTTTACATTCATAAACAAACAAAAACTTGCCTTCACACTTTTTCCAGACATACAACTGGCAAAACAAAAAAAAATAATAAGTACAGATTCTACAAAAAAAATTCAAAAAAGTTAAAATTTGGTACACACAGATAATCAATGTATACAAAACGGTTACAAGATGCTGGGACACCAGGTAGTGTTTATTTTTGCAGAATACGCCAATAAAAACATTCGACTGTAATTATTAAAAAAATTAAAACGTTTAAAATTGACGTCAATGTACAGGAAGAATTACCAATTTTATTTGCTTATTTTTTGATACAGCATTTTTAATGACCTAATGACTCGCTGACAATAATAATTTTGTTTTTGTTGTTACCTACGTTTATGTGACATTGAGCAAAATTAACCAGGTAATTAATGAATATTTGTTCATAAAAAATCATTGAGAAACCACGTGCTCATTAACTGACCCAAAATTAACAGTTTTTATGTAGCGTTTTTTGTTCATTAAATAGAGTGCAAATTTTTGTTTATTTGTCGTCAAATTATCCAAGGACTTAATTGTAGAAAGGATATACCTGGATGGTTAACAAAAAGGGCCAAGGGCATATATTTAAATAGTGTAATAGCCCAGGCGAATTGTGGGGTCTGTTCCGAGAATTTTAAATTATTTTTTTAATTGCATATACGCAGGTGGGGTAAGATAAAACAATTAACAAAATAATGCAGTGGAAACTATAAGGAAAATGCAGAATAGGCAGACCAAGACCTAACTAGTCAGGGGTACAAAATGCAGAAGCGGCTTCACGTAGTGGCGTTAAAACACATAAGGGTAAAAACATAGTGAAGCATCGCATCAAGCATCGCACGAAGCCTCGCCTCAAGCATCGATCAAGCCAGGCATCAGAGGACACATAGCAGTTGTAAGGATCATGAATCGACAGTCGTGGTGAGGTGTTGGAAATAGGAAACAGTTGTTTATATATATTGCACAAATGAATAATAATATGTTTTCTGATAGCGATAGCGATATATATACAAGTGCATCGTTAAAATGGTGGATAACTGATAATTGTAATGGACGAGAATATAATGTCCACTCGGGTAACCAATTGCGGAGGCAATTTGTTGAATGTCATTTGAATTACATATATTTTGAACACAACAATGTACTTTAGGTACCTCTTTTCACTTTAACAACTACGATATTGACAAAATGCGGCTAGTGGCTAGTGTTCACACGACCTTGAGCGCACCAATCATACATCATATTTCGGGCATCAGTCCAGAGAAGAGTCTTGAAAATCAAATTGATTTGATTCCTCAGAAACAGCGATGTTCGATGCGATGCTTTAGTCGATGCTCGATTCTTTAGTACATGTATTTCATGCTTGATGCGATGCTTCACTATGTTTTTACCCTTAGGGGTCTATTTTGGCTTAAACGTCAATATATGTACCCACTTTGAAGATTCGCTTAAGAAGGTCCTAAATACAGGAAATATATTTGGTAAAATTCTCCAAAAATAATGCTGTTACGTAATTTTCCAGAAAAAACAACTCGAGACGGTTTAATAGAGGATATTGCAGCAATTATAAGCAAATCTAGTAACACTTATTTAATTAAACGCTTCAATAATGTAATTAAGATGATTTACGCTTGGTTTTAAATGATATTTTTATTAGCCAGAATGCGGCTCGTGTGTTAGCAATACATATACACCGCTCACATTTTTTTTTGTATTCTCAATTTATATTCAAATATCAATATATCGAATATCAAATTCCAAACAAAAATCTTTCAATATGAGTATGTGCAAAATCTAGAATTTTATATAACGGAAAGATTATTCAGGGTAAAGCACCAAAGAGTATATTCCGAGTTCAAAGAATTTAAAGCAGGAATGCCACAAGGAGGCGTTTTGGAACCAGTCCATTATTTATTGCTTAATAATGACATTCCAGAGACAAGAGAAGTAATGACAGAAATTTGGGTGGATGCAAAATGCGGATCAGCTACCCGAAGCTATAAATCTATATGCAAAACGCGCACTAGACGGCGCCGGCGGCGGGTCCAAAATGCGGATCAAAAAGGGTGGACTACCTGTCACCAGAAAAGGTCGTATATTCCTAGATATAATTTAAGCTCCGTTACAACGATGCATTTTGAATGGAAAAAATATTAGCTCAGGTTAATTTTACAATGAAAAAAGTTTATACTCAATTATTAAAAAAATATATACAATGTAATTAGGTACACTTAGGAATAAAATGATACACAAAGATCGTTTGAAGATACTTTCGATTGTATTACTGTAATATTATCTCACTTGTACCGTAAATAATTATTTAATTTAAAAGTACACAAAGAAAAAACAATTATTTTATCTCCTAAAATATTTATATGAATTTAAATAAGACATTTAATTCTACTCGAATCTATTATTTGATTTAATTCGTATTATTTGATTCATTCTACGAATTGCTATCTAATGTTTTGATAATTTTTTTAATAATTAACGTGAGCAGTGTCAACTTTAAATTTATTTGTAATATTTAATTTGTCTTAAATCAGATTGTTAGTAAAAATTATTACAGTGATTTATTTACCAGTTAACATTGAACTTTTTGTATAAAAGACCCAATTTATTAATTATTTATTTATAAATTAAAACACATAAAAGTATCTACGGATAAATAATCAGCGCGAGTTACATTACAAAAAAACGAAACTTGTATCAAAATTGCTAATTTGCAAATTGTCCAAATAATTAAAATAATTAATAGTTATTTTAAATTCATGTTCATGTTTATGTACTTAGTACTTTTAGTACTTGTATTTTGATAAATCAAAAAGCGCATTAATTTTTATGTTAATTCATGAAATAATCTTGTCATCGACTCCACGATTTTTAAGCAACATGTAAACTATAGACTGTTTTAATAAAATTATGTTTAATAAACACTTTCTGGTTATTTCATTTGACCTTCAACTTCGAATTTTTAGCGTATCCAAGTTTTATTTCACACAGAAAAAAATATATTTTTTTGATATTATAAAAATAATGTATGACGTGTTAATACTTTAATAAATTAACTTTTTTTTGAAAATTATATAATTATAGCAAAGCGTGTGAAAAAGAAATCGATTAATTTTTTTAATATTCCACGTGACAGTAATTGCTCTAGATTTTTCCTACGGCTGCTTAGAATATGCAAAAAAACGCACTGTCAACTTCCCTTGAAAAACGTCAATTTCAAACAGTGTGTAAACGTTTACACACGCTGTGTGCAAAGTCAAATGACAACACAACTCATATTAACAACACATATCAATGAATCGAGATGAAATCTAGCATGCGGACACTGTCACTACTGACAGTTCTCATTTCTCATTAAAATAAAGTCAAATTTATTGCAAAATTTTAAAAAAGCAGTGTTACACGATGATAGAAGATGAATTTAACTGTACTCCTCCAGAAATACTTGAAATGGCCCCCCAAATCACGCAAAATCTTTTACCATTAATTTCCAAAGAGAGGTATGAAAGTTCTTATGAAACATTCATAAAATGGAAAAATGAACGAAACCTAAACTCGTTATCAGAGAATGTTCTGCTTGTTTATTTTGAAGAATTTGCGCAAAAATATAAATCTTCAACATTGTGCTCGCACTATTCTATGTTGAAAAGCACTATAAACATCTAGTCGTTTTAAATAAGATTTGCTTTACCTAACAATAAATAGGTACCAATAAAAATATATATATATGATAATAAAGTCGCAGCCGTAGGAAAAGTATAGTGTGTAACTCGTGTGAAAAAGCACTTTTTCAAAACTTGTTGCACAATATACTATTTTCAAATTAACGCTCAAAAACAATTTCGATGTTAAAAAGAAAAACATCTTTTTTGGATTGATTCACCGGCGTCTTGAAGACAAAAAACAGCCAGAGCAGTTTATATTTCTCAAAGTGGCAGAAATATTAAAAACCGAATTGTAGAACATAAAGATATATTTATAATCCTTTTTAACCAATAAGAAGCTTTCGTTTCAGCTCGGTACTATAGCGACCAGTCTTAGACTCGGGATAATTTTTAAAAAATTCATGCTCTCGGAAATATTTCCGGTAGTAATTCAAGCACTAGGGAGATTACTAGTGATAATAAAACATATTCTATATCCCATATTTTTATCATACTGAAACATGGTGCAATTTAAACAGTAACTTATACATACAATTTGAGAATTTTGAAATGCTTTCTATGAATGATTTGCGAAAAACAGTTAACAATTTGGATAATAAATTCTCATTACACGAAATTTTAAACTGTAGAATGATAAAAGAAGTTTTCGAAACTATTGGTCATGTCATATTAAATCTAGTAAATACATCACTTAATACTGGCAGAATTCCTAATTCATGAAAAATCAGTACAGTTATATCTATCCCACAAATAAACAATACCAATAATGCTGTTTATGATCAATTAATGAATCATGTTTCTGAAAATTCGATCCTAATATGTAACCAATCTGTAACACTTTGTAACATTCAAACTAAATTAGAGGGAAATAAATATGTTGTAGCAGTATTTTTTGATTTAAAAAGGGCTTTCGAGACAATTGACAGACAAATAATGTTATCAAAATTGAAACAATATGATATTGGGGGTAGAGTATTGTAGTGGTTTAGTAACTATTTAAAAAATCGCAAGCAGAGTCCGTTTTGCTGACCAAACATCCTGTGACGTAAATAATGATATAGGGATTCCTCAGGGGAGTGTATTGGGTCCTCTTCTTTTTATTTTATATATTAATGGTATTGAACTCTTTGTTGATTGTGAATTCATTAATCTTTTTGCTGATGATACTTTAATAACATGTAGTGATGCTAATATGGATAAAGCCATAGAGAAAATGAATGCTTCATTATCATAGGTGAATAAATACTTGAACATAAATAAGCTAAAATTAAATGTAAGGAAAACTAAAGCAACGAAATTCAAATATGGTAGTATCGACGTTAAAAACATAAATTTGAACATTAATAATGAACACATTGAAGTTGTTTCTAATATCAAATATTTGGGATTTCAACTAGACAATTACTTAAATTTCGATAGCCACTTTAACTATATTTATAAAAAAATATCTAAAAAACTGTATTTCTTTAGTAGAATTTCCCAAAACTTATCAACTGAAACCAAAATGAATGTACATAATACCATAATTCAGCCACATTTTGATAATTGCGCATCTATATTATATTTCAAAATCGTGGAATGAGAGTAATATTGAAACCAAATCGTCTTACTCCAATTACGTTAATGTTAAATACTCTAAATTGGTTTCCAGTAGAGAAAAGAATGTACTATTTTACAATGATTTTAGTATTTAAAATAGTAAATCATATGGCACCAGAATACTTCCAACAATATATTACGATCAACAATAATATCCATAATTATAATACAAGATGTAAGATCAAAAAACTATGAATTCTTTATTCTTTAAATGTTTCAAAAAATTTAATGATCTCTCTTTATCTATACGCGAATTAATCACAATAAACTGTTTTAAAATTAAACTTAAGGACGTTATTAAAAATATTCAATTTAATTAATATTTTACTAATTCCATTACTTGATGTTTTTGTGTCTCTTTCCACTGGATTAAAACCACTTAGTTGTTAAAAAAGTTTTTTTATTGACGTTTCGGCTTTCCAGATCGAAAGCCGTTATCAAAATGACATAAAATAAATAAATTTACTAGAAACAGAACACTTGATAATCTTGCAAAAATATGACATCAACATAGTATACATAGAATAAGATTTTGAGATTGAAGATGTCAAAATCTGTTTCAATCATATTTTTGTGACGTTTCTGGGAACGAATTTTTGAAAGGATAGCGCATTTGCATATTATAAGAGAATTTATACTTCGTCATAAATGAAGTTTTCTTATTAATATTATCATAAGAAAAAACCAGATAAAAACTTATGATACTATCCCGATATAGAGGGTATCCTTTTTGCAATTAACTCTTTTTGTAAAATAGGTATCCAAATTTTTGAAATATCAACCGAACAATTAGAAACACATTCGTTATTATTTAAGCATATCAATGCTGCTTCTTTAACTTTGCGGTTATAATTATTCGGTTCTTTTAATAATCTAGTTGAAAAATTCCATTGTATTTTATGACCAGAATCCCATGCGTGTTCACATATTTTGGATTTTTCGAATTGTTTATTTTTAATGTACGATTGGTGTTCATTAAGTCTAATATGAAAAGGTCTAGATGTTTCTCCTATATAAAATTTATTACATTCGCATGGAATTTTGTAAATACAATTTTTTGTGTTTTGAATTTCATTAAAAGGTTTTGTATTTACTATTAAAGATTTTAATCTATTATTAGTTTGAAAAACTGTTTTTAAATTAAATTTATTGCCAATCCTTCTAATTTTTTCGGATAATTTTGGAATATAAGGGATTTTTACTATATTTGAAAGAATTATTGGGGGGTTTAAATTTTGATCTTTAGTTTTGATGTCTCGGTAAAGTTCACGATTTATAAATTTACTTGGGTAGTTGTTCTTAATCAAGACAGATTTAACAAGTGATAATTCATTATTTAAGATATTGTCATTTGAACAAATTGTTTTTGCTCTATCGGAAAGAGATTTGACAATACCTCGTTTAACACAAATTGAGTGGTTTGAATTAAAATTTAGATATCTATTTGTATGTGTTTCTTTTCTAAAAACTGATGTATCAAAACAATTGTTGTTATTGTGTATTAGTACATCAAGAAACGGTAATTTTTTATTATTTTCAATTTCAATTGTAAATTTAATAGTAGGTTCCGAATTATTAATAGTATATAAAAATGTATCAATATTTTCCCTATCGTGTTGCCAAATTGCAAAGATATCATCTACATATCTAAACCAGACAGAAGGTCTTAAATTTTGTTTGTTTACAATTTCCATTTCAAAATTCTCCATGAAAATATCACACAATTTTGGTGATAAAGGAGAACCCATTGCCATGCCAAAATTTTGCTGATAAAAATCACTATTTAATTGAAAATATGTAGTTTTAATACATAGTTCCAATAATTCTAGAATTGCTGAGACGCTTAATTTAGTTCTATTTATTAATGTATTATCACTTGTCAACTTTTTTCTCACAAGATTAAGAGTTTTATCGACAGGAACATTTGGAAATAAACTGACTACATCAAAACTAACCATTATATCTGAATTTGTAATTTTGATTTTTGATAATTTTTCTAAAAAATGTTTTGAATTTTTGATAAAGGAATTAGTATTTCCTGATAACGGATCTATTATTTTAAGTAGAAATCTTGCTAAATTTTGACAAGGTGAATTTATAGAACTTATTATTGGTCTTAATGGTATTTGTTGTTTATGAATTTTGGGTAAACCATAAAAATGTGGAGGTTTACTATAATGAGAAGTAAGAGATCTTCGTTCTTTATCACTTAGGAATTTTTTATTTTTATATAAAGTTTTGTAAATTTTGTTTTCAATACTAGTAGTTGGATCTTTATTTAATTTTGAATAGCTACCGTTTTCAATAATTTCGTTAATTTTGTTATCATAATCTGTTTTGTTCATGACAACCGTCGCGGTACCTCCAAAAGGTAAACTCCAGCATTTTTACAATTGTAAATTGTTAACAGTATAGATTTATATAAAGAAAACATAGAAAAAAGCCTTTTGTTTAAATATTTATGTATAAAATTTGTGAAAAAATGTGAAATAACATAATACATAACATTTGTAAAGCAAAAATTAACCACTTGGCTAATTAAAATTTAAATTAGTTTAAGTAGTTATATTATTTACATTATGTAACTATTTATATTTTTCTAGATTTTACCACGAGTATCAAGGTGCTATGAAAACCATTTTTTATGTTTTTTTTACCACAGACTGCATTACAACTTCCTAGTATATATAACCAATTATTGTAAACATTTAAGTTGTTTTTAAACATTTCGATTACTAATTTGCTGCAATTGTCATTCGTTTGCATTGTTATAATCGCCGATTGCAAGCAGACAATGAAAACAAAGAATGGAAATCACCTTCAGAAAACCAGAAAATAGTTAATTGTATAATTTGTACAAAAAGCGTAATTTACGCCTCAGATAAATGTTCAAAACAATTACATTTAAAACGTCATCCAATTGTACATATTTAAAATTTTCTTTATTTAAAAAACTCACCTTTAGCCCATCCAGTGACGACGTTTCCCAGATAAGCGACCCTAAATATGGGATCAGGTTTTGAAATAGTAGCACATCCGTATCTTTTTAACCTTAGTCTGTTCAAAAATATTTTAAAAGCTTTTCTACCCCTATCCTTTTGCAATTCCTTTTTAGGCATCTCACTATTCAACGTTTCGATACTTGGAACCTTCTTGGAGTCAGCAAGAGATTTAGGAGGTAAGAGGGCGCTGTCAACGACATCGGTGTCGTCATCATCGACAGGTGATAGCTTCTGTTTCATATTTTCACTTATTCGTTGAAATCGGCACTCTTGCAATGTTGAATTAAGGTCTGTTTGCATTAACATGGTTGTTAAACCTTTTTAAAAGTTTAACGCACTGTTTAAAATAATTAGTACTGTTTTTATGCACACACACTGTATATATAATCACTTCCGGTTAAATTATGGGTGAAATAACTTGAACTTTACAGATGTGGGAAGGTGATATAATTATATTCACATTTCGATTGTAGGATGCGTTCGTCTATTGTCTTTTTTCTTGGATGAAGTCGATTCTTGGCAGCAGGTAGATTTCTGAAAAAAAAAAGGATGAAGGTTAGCTTTGTTTGTTAGGGTTTATCATAAAAAATTTAAGGGCTATATGTATAAACCATAGAGTTGATATTTGAATTGAAAATAAGCGCTAGACGAAGTAAAAAGCTGATTAATAACGGAAGACTCTGTACGTGACTATAATTACAAATGAGAATATATATTATAAATTTAAAAAATAACAGTTAGACTATATTAACGGAAAATATGATAAAAATTGTAAAAAGTATTATGATACAGACATACGAATAGAATATTGTAAATGCATAAATAATATATTGACAAATTCTAAATTTCTTAAGGCATATTTGTTTTATCCAAAATCCTCGTTTGTTGTGAAAAGGTTACACCCAATATCTCCTGAAGATTAATGCGGGGACAGCGATATTTGGAGCATTCATTACTCAAAGAAGACTTAATAGATGTATACTTGCTTTCATAGTTCTTAAAAAATAGACGTACAAGTCCTTCGTCGCAAGTCTTTTCAGCAAAAGCAATAACTGCGCATGGCCTAGATGTACCTGTAAAATTTAGGACCAATAGCTAACAACCCACATGGAAAATATCGTCAATATTAAAAAAACACATTCACTTATTATACAGTATGAACGCATTACTGAAAATTATGACCAAAATTGCCTCAGAAGCATTCAAAAATAGAAACACTCTATTATTAGTTATAAGATACGTGCAATAAAATATGATTCCATAGCGTCAGGTGTTACATAGTCTACTTTGAAATTGCACGTACTTATTTTTATTACTTTTTGTATCTGGATAATTTTTCTAATCACTGAGTGCAATTAATTTAAATTTAGATGATGAGTCAGATCGCAGTTATTAAAATGAAATAATCATAATGAGTAAGGCTAGATGGATTATTTAAACATCCTATCAACTTACATAGTGTGTGGTCTATGTAACATTTTGTAATGGCATCTCTACTTGGTATATCAAATATTCTAATTTCTGCGAAGTTAGGAATTTCAAGAACGTAAATGGCTCGACCATATCTATGATCAAATACGTTTCAGGAGTCAGAAGTCAATCTTTATTGAGATATTTTCCAGTATTTTTACAAATTCTGAGCCAAATAAATAAATATAACATGTATAAACTCTGACAGGTATAGATCTTCCGATGATTTAATCATTAAAAGCATCATAGATTAAAAATAGAGAAAACTATAGGAGTAAACTATAACAATAGAAACAAAGTGCATAGAAATAGTCTGGTTCACAAGTGCCATTTCCCTCGAAACCTGATCGCCACCACCAAAATTATGATTTTGGGCTCAGTCGATTCGGAATGGCATCTAGAACGTTCTATCAAAATTCCAAAAGGGGCTGAAAAAAAATGCAAAAGTTATAAACAATTAAGTAAAATAAAAAATAAGGGTTTGGTTTTTTGAAATATTTCAAAAACAATTTGAGATAATCGAAATTTAAAAAAAGATCCTTAAAGAGCAGGAAATTTCCTAAAAAAAAAGTCCTACCTCCCGGAACTGTACCAACAACCCTTATAATTTTAATTAAGCGGCGAAAATAATGGTAAAAACGCGTAGTTCGGCTGCCGCGTGCATCGCCCCAATCTGACACGTGAACTAAAAAAATTATTTTAACTGATTAAATATTAATATTAAGGAATAAAAAAATTTGGGTACTAAGTAGACATATCAATAAACAATAATCCGTCAACAAAAAATTTTTATCACAATTTTTTTATTAGTTCTGCTTTTGTTAATTAGTTAATTTTCACCATTTTAATGTTAACATAAAAACGCTGATTATTTCAAAACAAGAAATCTAGAATTTTTTTTGATTTTTTTGAGCTAATCTTAAAAGAATTTAGAAGAGATTCCCGTTGGAAAAATTCAAAAATTTTGATTTTTCGTTTTTTTATTAACAATCAAAGGCATTAAAAAATTATTTATGTAAATAAAGCCATTAGGAAAATTTTTTTTTCCAATCATTGTTAATATTTTGTTTTCTTATTGATGAAAGCCATATAAATTTTTTTTTTAATTTTAACTAACATTATTTAAATAATTGTTATAAACAAATGCATTGTTTATAATATTTTTGAAAACTTTTTCTTTGGAATTTCATCCTTGATGAAAATAATGATTTAAAAAAAAATCGTTCCTTAAAAATTTTTTTTTATTAACAAAAATCGCACTTGTTAATTAACAATTTTTTTTTGTTACTAAATATTAATATTAAGGAACCATTTTTTTTAAATCATTATTTATTATGTTCTTTTGTATTACAAAAAAATAATTTTTTTTTAACTTTTCATTTGTTTATTAAAAAAACAATTTGTTATAAACAAATGCAATTTTACGCAATATTTTTTTTAAATACTAAAAAATATTACAAAAACAACCATATATATTTTTTTATTGAAAAATTTTTTTTATTATTTAGTAACAAAAAAAAATTGCTAATTAACAAGTGCGATTTTTGTTAATAGAAAAAATTTTTTAAGGAACGATTTTTTTTTTAAAATCATTATTTTCATCAAGGATGAAATTCCAAATATCAATAAGAAAACAAAATATTAACAATGATTGGAAAAAAAAATTTACATACATAATTTTTTAATGCCTTTGATTGTTAATAAAAAAACGAAAAATCAAAATTTTTTAATTTTTCCAACGGGGATCTCTTCTAAACTCTTTTAAGATTAGCTCAAAAAAATCACTTTTTTTTAGGAAATTTCCTGCTCTTTAAGGATCTTTTTTCAAATTTCGATTATCTCAAATAGTTTTTGAAATATTTCAAAAAAACCAAACCCTTATTTTTTATTTTACTTAATTGTTTATAACTTTTGCATTTTTTTTCAGCCCCTTTTGGAATTTTGATAGAACGTTTTAGATGCCATTCCGAATCGACTGAGCCCAAAATCATAATTTTCGGTGGTGGCGATCAGGTTTCAAGGGAAATGGCACTTGTGAACCAGACTAAAAGGGATTAACAGTGCATGTTCCTTAATGAGATTCCTACAATTTAATGGTCTACAAAAATTAAAGAAAAGGATTACCGAAGTCCTTAAAAGGAAAGATTCTACGCAGAATTGATGAAGAATAAAGTGTAAGGCAGATGGAAAATACGAACAAATGGGGAGAACTATATAACAACCCATCGATAACCCAGATGATGGCTAGAACATTTAATGAGGCTTCCGAAAAACCAGTTATCACTGACTGGGGGTATAATAGGAAGCCAAAGGAAAGGGATACCAAGAAGAAATTGGTTTGAGGAAAAAAATGGGGGAAATAAAAAACAGGAAATAGAACAGAATGAAAAAAAACGACCAATTAAGCCGTCGTGTGCAAAATATTGCGTAATTTTACACGATCGGAAATTTATGATTAACACTTCAGATTCGGTAAAACCAGATTTTTTATTTATGCATTGTCTAATCTCATTGATAAAATATCTTCCGTGTACAATCATAAATAAAATTAGTATTAGTACTTAATAAATTACAATCCTATAATCTATAATGTAAATGCAATCAATTAAATCGTATTTTATGGTTATAAATTTTACGTTCTGTAAATATTTTCAAATGTTTAGAACGAAATTTTTATCAGCACATTTAAATATGTGAGAAATTCATAATTAATATCCCTCAAATAGGCCAGGACCACATCGAGTTTAAATTCCCGAATACATGGAAAATATATATACTTTTGAAGTTTGTATATCTATCGAACAAAGTTTAATATAAAAGTTGTAGATTTATTCATAAATTATACGGACTTTCATTTCATTTGCTAATGTTTCTAAATCGTAAATATTCTGGTTAAGGTAAGCACAAGCTAGTTAAAGGTAAGCACAAAGTTGTTCTTATTCTTGGAGGGGTTATAATTTTGTATTCTTAGTCCCACAAGGCTCACATTTAGACCCTCTATTTTAATTTTATTATTTATTTACTAAGTCTAATATCACATCATATAATTCAAAAGATGACCCTTTCTGTGGACTGGTGTACCTAATAATAAATAAAAAAATTGTCAGATACAATAAAATTTGCGTTTTTGTTTTTCAATTAAAATTTACCCGGTGATATTTACGACAACCTTCTCCTTGTTCCGTTCAAAAAAAAATCGGATTTCCTTTAAAAATCGATGTTATTTTTATGTATGACAAATTTTAAATTGCCCATTAAAATTCATCAGATGTCACAGAATGCTATTTAAGAGATATTTCCGTTTCGTCTATAACCTTATTTTTTTCATTCAACGGAAGAGTAGGTACCACCAGTAATCAAGGCTACAAAATTTGACCTTAGCCAATTAAATTATAATCGAACGCGGTCCGACTAGACTTATTTGTTATTGATTTTTTTTTTCATATTGTGTCGACTACTAACAGTATATTTATACGAATATTTGTTTAAACGTTTAATGTTTGAAAAGTGTATTTGATAAAATTAGAACCTGAAAATATTTGCGTATAAAGTTTTATTCTTAATAGATTCGGCAACCATAAACTGCGTATTTTAAAAATAGTTCAAATGTACAAAGTGTTTTATATTGCCATTTAAAAAATAAAAAATTATGATACAGTTGATGCGGTACTGACAAATAACTCACTTTGTTATAAAATGGCACTAATATGTAAAAACTATCCCTGTAAAAAGACAATTGTAGGTTGCTTCGTTTGGAGCATACGGGACGGTGAATTTACAGTGATTTTTTATAAAAGAAGATCAGAGTCAAACGCAAGAGGGGCTTGCAGAATCATTGATTCAAAATCAAGGAAATTTGGTGCCCTATGAACTAAAAACGAAATAGTAGAAACAATAGAAAAGAATTTGCAAAACACTGGTCTAGAGCACCATGTATTGTTGTAAATGTTTTTTAGAATATGCACCAAATATGTGTGAATATCTACAGAAGTTGGAAAATTTGTTGATAACTACGTAATCCTACGAATTCAGTATATAATTTTCGCTGAATTTGCCACGTTTAGGAAAATGAAATGTCCTAGAAAAATGTAACACATCTAGAAGTTAATAAATAATAAAGCAAATAAAAAAAAAAGAAGTCGCATTTTGGTCTTCCAATCTCTTCTCGTGACCCCATATAACTAGAAAACTATAAACTCTTATCCCTGTTACCATTATCAAAGAAATGCTTTGATAACAATGTAGCAATTTTTAAACATGGTTAATATTATTACACAATGTGCTTCTAAGAAAATTAAATAAAGTTCACGTGAAACTTTCATGTTTGTTTATTTGCAAAAACCTGTGTAAGGTGTTCTATATACTTAATCGAACACTAGGGACTCTTATCATTAGGATAATTGTGTAAATTTGCACAATCGGCCAGATTATTTGCGCACGATTAGTTGAGACGGTGAAGTGTGTTCTAAAAATAAAGTGAAACAGTTATTGTTTAAACTAATTTTAATGTAATCTGATTTTCAGAATTGTTTGGAGAACGGATTTACATAGATATTAAATTTTGGTACTAATGTTTATTTAAAACCATTGTAACTATAAGAGTCGCACTTTTTAAAGTTAAATATTATTCCCTACGTAAAATAAACAGTAGACCAGATGGATTGCACTGACCGCCTATTTTTATTGTTATTCTGTCGTCTGGAGTTATTTATGTCAGAACAGTAGCGTATCGTGTATAATATTAGATAGGAAAATACCCAAAGGGGCGAATCCATTAACGTTTTTATCGGTTTTCTCACCACATTCGTGTTCTGTAATAAAGAGATTGGGTCAGGCCCTTTAAATCTTTGAATAAGTTATAAAAATCTTCTGTTTTAATTTCAAATTTATGTCTTGTTTTGAGTTTTTATTATAACAATTAAATAAATCTTTTGAAACAGGCACAAGCACGTAACGGGTCAAAATTGATCACCAATATTTTAGTTAGGAACTTAAGAATGTATAGACTTTCCCAACACTCATTTTACCCTGATTTCTACTCGTTTTGGATCAATAGTGTTTAAAAAAACATTAAGAGGATCAATTTTGCTGGAACAGATCCAGGAACTTTTGCAGTGGAAAACAATATGCGAAAAAAGGAAGAAAAATCATCATTCCATCTTGGTAAATTTAAATCTTTTTTTATTGTATCGTAATTCGTGAGATTTTCTAAAAAAACCAACACCTTTAAGTATCTTTCGGTTAATCCGGAAATAATTATATAATTTAATTTAATTATTTAATTAAGTCTAAAAATTTCCTTAATTCTGTAGTTCAAAGTGGTTTGTTATTTTTTCTGGATAATAAAACCACTTTTTTATACTAAAATGTTTTTAATTAAAACTGGTATTTGGCATTATTAAAAACAAGAATTTTAAAAACACTAAACAACCTTCACAAATACGTCAATCTTATTTATACTTTACTCTTTTATTTTTAATAGTAATAGAAAGAAAATTAATGGTTATTCGAACAAAAATTATAATATAAAACAAAAAGTCTTTCGAAATTACTTAATTTATTGGACTCTTCAACCATATAAAAAGATAAAAATCGCCAAAAAAAAAATCCAAAATGTATTCTAAATATTATTTTTTTCTAAAAACCAGTTTGAGTATAATGTCAAATTTGCTGTTACCAAATAATAACAAACAAAGCAAACGAAATAGGAATTTAATGTATTCGATTCGACATCCTAAGACCGGCTTCTGCCTCTCGGCTTCATCAGTTGGGCTTTCGGATCCAATAAATCAGATTCCAAACACGCAAATGTTCTACCATCTATCGGTAAAACTGATAAATGATGATTAGAAGTGAGGTTTGACAACTTTACGAAGCCAGGAACTTCAAACTTAGATTCAAAATGGCCCAGATTCGTATCCCTTTAAGGGAAAACTACAAACCTTCAAAGTTGTTTTCCAATGTGTTTAATTTTGGCGAGGCAGTTCATATAAGATTTTTCAAAAACTTATGCCTTAAAACAATTTGAAAAATTTTAAAAAATTTAAAAATAGCACTAAAAATAACTGAAACTACTATGAAGTAAACAAAATAACTAGTTCGACATAACAAAATAAACGTACAGTTATAATTTTATTCCAAATAACTTCAATAAAATCGACCTTCAATTTTTTTTAACTGAATATTTTGAGTGCACGAAATACGTATCTATATGTATGTATATTTCCGCTTTCTATTGTTCAAATTTAAATAACTTCTAAATGAGTCTAATTTTCAAAATTACTATTTAATTCAATTTTGCAATCAAAACTATTGTGAACTTGCAGAAAAAATCGAATAATTGAGGAAAAATCCTTTTATTAATTTACCTGAATCTAAACACAAATTTTAAATATTTTCTATGATTTTCATTAATTTACTTTTTGAATTATTAACCCAAGAAAAAAAACTCATTTATTAAATAAAAATTTTGACAACTTATGAAAACAGTATCAAATATTCATCACTAGCCCAGTTGCCAGAGAAGGATATTGACCAAAGCTCGCATGTGATATCGATGAAACTTGGCACTTAAGTACCTACTTGAAAGGATGTAGAAAACGATAAAAAAATCTTTGCTGCTCTAAAGTGTATGCTAACTTCACAATTTCTAAAATAAAATCGAAAATTTGGTTTTTCCATTATATCTCAAAAAAAAATCAAAAAACTAATAGTACCACGTGAAAGAACGGAAAATTTTACTAAAAATTATTCTATAAGTTATTTAAAAAAAAATGGTATTACTATAAAAACTTATTCAAAATAAGAAAGCAAATTCGAAAACTCGACGCGCGCCGAGCCGTTGAATATAAATATTCAGGTGAGGCGTTCGGAAAAACTAAAGTATCTTTGCCTAAAATGAACGCAAAGAAAGAAAGCATTTTAAAGAGGAGACTCTAAGCTTTCTCAGGAAGCCATTAGTTTTTAATTTTTTTTTGTTTTCTCATAGAAAATTTGACCGGAAGTTATAATTTCTAAAATTCTCCCTGATATTTAAATCAAAAGTAAAAGTATAACGATGATAAGTGTACAAGGATTTTTTTGTTATGCCCCTTTTAATAGATATCTTCAGTTTTATAAAAATCAGTGAGAATTTTAGAAATTATAACTTCCTGTCAAATTTTCTATGAGAAAACAAAAAAAAATAAAAACTAATGGCTTCCTGAGACAGCTTTGTGTCTCCTCTTCAAAATGCTTTCTTTTTTTCTTTGCGTACAATTTAGGCAAAGATACTTTAGTTTTTTCCGAACGCCTCGTCTGAATATTTGTATTCAACGGCTCTGCGCGCGTAGAGTTTTCGAATTTGCTTTCTTATTTTTAATAATTTTTTATAGTAATAGAAATTTTTTTAAAATAACATAATATAATTTTTAGTAAAATTTTCCGCTCTTTCACGTGGTGCTATTAGTTTTTCGAATTTTTTTTTTCGAGATATAATAGAAAACCAAATTTTCGATTTTATTTTCGAAATTGTGAAGTTAGCATACACTTTAGAGCAGCAAAGATTTTTTTATTGTTTTCTACATGCTTTCAAGTACTTAAGTGCCAAGTTAAGTTGATTAACTTAACATGACATGTTTTTTCAAGTTATTTAAAAACATTTTCCACCAACTTTTCGTCCAAGATTTCCCCAATATGTGGATTTTTAAATTATTATGATTTTTATTGCTAAATTGTCATTTTTCTTGTAAAAAAAATTGGAAAATCCTGGAGTAACGTCAATTTTAGGATTTTTCAGCCGTTTTTTTCGCATTTTGCCATCTTTTCCCACAAATATACATTTTGATATTGCTATTCGATTTTTTGATCAAAAATGTTGATGGATATTATACAAAACTATTGTATCCCTCCGTTTTTTATTATTTACACAGATCAGTGTGTTCATACACGAGGTTACATATCATTTTCTGCAGTTTCTCTAAAACCAATTCTAATTCAAGTGTAGGCGATGTAAACCACACATTTAATTGCGTCCTTCAGCCCGACCACGACGCAAGAGTGAAGTTATGTTGCATAACAATTTCAACAGTCTCTCTGGTTCTTCGAAGAATTTCCCGCCAGTTAGCGTGTTTTTCCGGAATTTGTTTGACATAACAGGCGGTTTTTCGATTGTCCAATTTAATACAACTCAGATTTACGTAAACTAATTAGATAAATACAAAATTATTTTATGAGAATTATTTATGCAGATCAACGAGAATATGATTTAATAGTTTTTAGTTTATGATAATAATTAAACGTTCTAGTTTCCACACCAATCTATTAAATAATCCATGGAAATGTTTATTCAAACAAAATTTCACACCATTTTACAAGATAAACCATCAATTTTACAGTTGTTCGTATTGTAATAATAGCTCAATGCAGGGCGGTAATTTTGGAATTTTAAGTCCCCAAACAAAGTTTTATTAAAAATTTTTATTTAAAACTATTTAAAAAAATATAATATAATGTAAATGAGAAATAAATCCATATGAATCAACATTACGTTAACAAGGAAACATTAATTTTTTTCTTCATAGAAATAAAAAATTGTTATTAATAAAAGCCAACTGGAAAAACACTTTTATAAACAAAAACATGATTTCGTAACAAAATGAATTAATTTAAAATTTTATAAAAACAGGTAGTTTCCATACAAATATATTTATGCTTTAATATTTAATTGATTTATGTAACTGTTTCTCAATAAAAAGGTGGTTTTATTTTGTTTTTTAAAATTTTATAACTGTATTAATTTAAATATTTTACAAATAAGTTTGACAGTGGAATATTAGTATTTTATTTTTTGTATTTATTTAAATTTATTTTTTCCTACATCTTCGATTTATTATGTCACTATCATATCATATCAAACGACGCGGGGTTATTTTATTTAAAAACATAATTGGTGTAAACAAGAGTTATATGTTAATTAAAAATAACTAAAAGAGAAGATCTTTATATCAGGCAAAGTGGTAGAAATATTGAAAGCAGAATTGAGGAACATAGATAAAACAGATTTATTATACGTTAAAAAGAAAGAAACAAGAAAACTCTATACTATAGAGCAACCAACTATTCAACTAATTATAAACGATGTAAAAAATTTAGTGCATCAACATTCATACACAATCTGCAACGTTTTATTTATTTTTGCAATTAGTGCCTCTTACTTTTTCGAATATAGCGTCGTACATAAGCGATTTCATGTAACCCCACAGAATAATAATCAATTGGATTTAAATCCAGCGACCTCGCAGGCCGCATATCGGAACTACCTCGCCCTATACATGTGGTTTGTATTACTGAGTTACAAGTAGTCTGGCTTCTAGATAATAATAATAATAATAAAGTTAATATAATAGGTATTATTATGTGAGATGATTAGTCGAAGACTCCCCAATCTTAAAGACGGTCCTGCACATAACGTTTCTCTAAAATTCTTTGACATAATGATTACGCTTTACCAGGCAGAATAATTGTTTTCAGTCAAAGCAGTTCAACACTATTTTTAATTTAAAACTGAAACACTTCTGATATAATAGGCTTTTTCGCTATGGTGAACTTAAAATGAATATCTAGAACTTTCTTTTTTCATTAAATCACTTATTACTGCAGCATTTGACTTTAATATTTTGGTTATATTATTTTATAGGGATAGAAAAGCAAACCCTGAATTTCTAAACGATATTTTATATAAATAATTAGAAAGCTTCAGTATTGTTGTATGTGTACTAAAGTTAATTATTAGCTCATTAGAAAGTACTAAAAACAAAATATCAAGTGAAATCAATAGTGACAAAAGAGTGCCGCAGGGAGGTATTTTGGGGCCTCAGCTATCGCTTTTACTTACTAATGTTAACGAATGGGCTCTTGGAGGTTGTTAGGTATATATTTAAAAATCTTGTTTGCTTAAAATAAAATATTTGATGTTTTTTAATTAATTTGTCAATTTTAAAAATTTTATACGTTTTTGGAGCTGTGAATTTTTGTAATAAAAATTATTCTTCACTCCATTCTTGAATTTCAAATTTAAATTTTACAAGATTTATGAAATCTAAAATAAAAGTACTTACGTTGATGCACTAAAAAACTATTTTTAGGAAGATATCCTGGAAAGACACTCTCACAAAACTTAATGTTATTAATAATTATCTTGATTTCGCTTATAAAATGTCCTTATGATTTTATCAAAACACTGGCAGATACTGAGACTTGATCCTATGGTACCGCCAATTTATTTTATCTCAAGTTTTGATTCTGTTTGTCTTTCAGGTACGAAAATTGGTGAAGATAAGGAACTATGAATCAGAAGTCAAATATAAATAATTTTGATAAGGTGTAAGTCTGGAGAATCTCGAGAGCAAAGTTCATGGTTGGACGTACTTAAATAATTTTTTTAAATCTGGTCTTTAACGTCAAATCGAAAGTTTAGGTCTTGTATTGAATATCATAACGTTAGCAATAGTTTGAAATGGTTGGAACATCTTTTAAAAATTCATGAAGTTAAATAAAACAGTTTTTCGTTAAAATACTTATAAAACAAAACAAAATTACAAAATAGTATCTCTAATATTTAAATCTATAAACAAATCACTTCTAATAATGAAGACATCAAATTTGCCAAATCTTTCCATTTACAAAATAATTCCTAATATTTGATTATAATCTTTGTAATCTGAAAACACAAGCCTAGTTGAAGAGCCCCCTGACTACAAACAAGTCATTTTTGGAGCCATTAAAGCGCTGTCTGATATTTTTTTTCTAGCTACTTGAGAATATTTACTACTTATTATCCAGTTATCTTTCCTCTGCGCTTGACTAGATATTATAAAATATCTATTATCTCCATAAATAGTATTTTTTTTATTACACAATTTATCGATTAATATGAAATTATCATACTTTCCTTATTCATATCTATAATTTCTAATGGTGTCTATATGCAGGGTCCGTGGCTTTCTCTATGAACAATTTTGCAACTATCGTTTCATCTTGAACATTTTTCCGCCCCCTGAGAACACAATTATGTCTTTTATTTTATATAATTTGACGTGCTAGAGTTTGAGTGACTTCCTCATAGATTTTTTTATTATTTATTAAATGTTATTTTAAGCCATTCATTAGGCATAAAAGTAAAATGATGAACTGATAAGATTTGTATTGTTTTTTAAGGCGGTATAATCAAAAATATCTTGATATCTGATTAAGATAACAGTTTTTTATGTAGTTTCCAAGAATTATTATATAGGTATTAAATAAACCCAAAAACATTAACGTGAAAAAATTGGAATATTCTACATTCTCTTAATAACAAAAATTCAAAGAGCAATTCGCGAATTTTGGCGACCGCCTAGCTTGTACTATCAGGTTTCAATTCATATTCCGCCCATTTTTTCATGGTGGCAAATGATTGCAAAAACAATGACATCGATTTTATACAAATGAACGTCAAATAACAAATGCCTATCCAAAATGGCTGGAATTTTCACAGATATCTTTCAAAGCTTATGCCACTTTAATATTAGAAGGTTTTGACGAGTAAAGTTATCTTCATATTGATATTCAAGTTCAAAATATTTCAGACTCATTCTGTTAGACAACACATTTTTCAGTCAGATGCAGGGATCTCAACCACCTATAATTAAAAAATCGATACATAAAAACGATCTTTAGAATCGCTGTTATTTTCAAATGAACAATATAAACATTTTCGCTGGTATTCGGTACCGGTAAGTAACTACCTGGTAAATAAAGTACCAACATCACGTTTTCATCTCGTGATCCTCCACGCCCGATACTTTAAGATGTTTTGACTGTGCCATACATTTTTTGAATTCGAATTAACCGGTCTTCTTCTTTTGTGGGTCAGTGTGCAATTCGACATGGTACTACTTCGAGAACCACCACGGTCTCTTGATCTTTTTGGTCTTGATTTTGTCAGACAGGCATAAAATTGGCGATTTGGAAATGTTAGTTTAATCTCTTAAGGCAATTTGTGTTGTCAGTATTTGTGTCTAGACATATATGTTAGTTTCGAAAAGGTAAAAACGATTTTTATCTTGACATGAAATCCAATTTAGAAAATTCCAGAAATTAATTTAATTAAAGATAATGTATTAAAAAAGTTTGCAGATTTTTTGTAATCATCTTCCATTTATTATAGATTAATGAAGCCTCTTATAGATATTTAAACATTATTTTATTATCTGACGTTTTGATTTTCTCTGTTATTCCGTATTATGATTTCTCTATGCTAGCAAACGAATTGCTTTTTAAAGAGAAATAGACATAACATCCATAGAGAGTCCAAAACATTTACCAATTTGCATAATGTGGAATTCATTTTTGAAGGGGAATGGAACAATTCGCGTCGCAGCCGATTGACAGTCAATTAGCGCATTCGCCTTTTTTTAAACTATCTCGTGAAAAAAATTATTGCCGATATCTGGTATTGAATAAAAGTAATTTCAGAATGTAAAGTGCAAGATATAGGTCAGGTAGTGGAAATTAAACAATTTTAGCGAAACTTTTAAAGAAAATTAAACGTAAACAACGTTATTAATAAAAACAATATTTACCACAAAAATATATATTACAAGTAAGACAATAAAGTGTGTAAGTAAATAAAGAAGTCACAGGAAGTTGTTTAGAGATGTTTAAAAGTATCTTTTATTAAGGCAAAAAATATCGCTTTTAAGGTAATAATAAAACTAATGAGTAATTTTAAAACGCATATCCGTGGACTATTGACCGGTAAAAATCATAGATAATGTCGAAATCTATAAATAAATTTTTAAAAGAAGCACCTCCAATTAAGGTGAATTTTATCTAAAATTTAGATAAATAAAGTGGGTTTTTGAATACTGCGCATCAAAAAAATAGCCACTTAATGGCAATATTG
Source organism: Crepidodera aurea (assembly GCA_949320105.2). NCBI lineage: Eukaryota > Metazoa > Arthropoda > Insecta > Coleoptera > Chrysomelidae > Crepidodera > Crepidodera aurea. Next base: position 17,323,259 of record OX439473.1, read on the forward strand.
CTGATAATCGAGATTATAATTAAAAAAGAATCTATTTTATAAGTTTTCAAAGTAATGTACGTTGACATTAAGACCTATACTGTTTATTTAATATGTTTTTTTATAAAATAAAATTCAAAGTCGTCTCCACATATAATATAATATCCAATCGAAAAATTTAACAGTAAAACATGTTTCGGGCGTCTAGGCACCCATCTTCAGTTACAAATAACAAAAAGGTATTATTCGGAGACAAGTACATATTAAACTAAGGCTTCTATTAATAAAAACATTTAGGGGCAGCTCTGCTAGGCCGGAAGGATATCATAACCCTGAAATGTCGTAGATTCAAGATTATTATTCCCTTCAATACTCGGTAATAACTGACCATTCTCTCATTTTCTAATAAGACTTTTCCAAACTAATTTTCAAGTACGACTAGCAAAACTTTTTCATAAAGAAGTAATAATTAAAATATTGTTTCGCCAATATTATATTGTCCAAATGCAATATTCGAATATACTAGAACACGTCCCAGGAAATCTACGCTTTACCGAACTTTGAGTAATCCCAATAATAATCCGTGGGGGCGCCACATCCCGGCGGGTAAAAATGGAAATGTAAGGGTTTTGAACGCAACAGCATTTTTTTTGTAAATTTTTTTTACGAGCTTATAGGGAAAGGTTGTGGCGATGCTTATAACTGTTACTTAAATATGTCATAAGGCCCAATATAGTCGTTTATACCCACTCGAATATTGTCAATGTTTGACCAAAAAATTCATGTTTTATGGACAATTTCTAAACTTTTCATATAGTTATAAGCATGTGTCGATTCTTTATCTATAAAATAAAATAATCAAGCAAAAAAGTACAACGCTGTCCAAAAAACACTGTATTTTTAAACCCTTAAATGCCATTTCCACGTAGCAGAGCCTTAATAAGAAAAGATAAAAGTACTAAAATGTCTGATTCTAAGATATAATTGATGAGTTGCACTGTTACCAGAACTAAAAGAATGTGCAGAAGAGATAAAAACATAAAAATTAAGTTGCCATACTTTCATTCAAACAACAATAAAATTCTGACATTAATAACAATCAGTTAGAAAAGGCCTTCTTTCGAACCTCTAGCACTCTAGCAAGCTATGAGAATGACATATTACTGACTGTGAATAAAAGATCAAACCACAATGAAGTACATAAACGAATTTAAGAACATATGTATATTAAAACAAGAAGGCTATAATTGTCATGGCGGTTTTTTCGTAATAAACTATAGAGCGCGTTTATTTTTACGTTTTGTAATGTATATGTTATGTATACAATTATTATATTAAAAAAAACTAGTCAGTTAACAATTAACTAATATTTTGATAAATGATTCATTCAAGTAGTTTTAGTTAATGAATTTTTGCACTTTAAATTAACTGTCAAAAAAATTTACTTCCATCTATCACGTAAGTAAATAAATAAAATTTATTTATAAAAAAAACGTATTTATCAACATTCCTTTAAAATGATTTGCGTGCATGAATCATTAACGTAAACAATTGTAGTTTTATTAATTACTTAAATTTTCCGGCAATTTAGAGAAAATGTTTTTCAAAAATAAATCGCAATTAGTGGTTTTAATTGATGAATGAAAATAGTTATTTGAGTAATTAAATCGATATGTAGATTAGCTCATGCCGTGACTCTTGACGCAAAAGCCACTTTTTCAATAAAAATCAGTTCAAAAGTCTAAAAACTATATAAAAAAATATGTAATTATCTTTTATATACAATGAATATAATTACAACTACATAAACAAAAACGAATGTACAACATTAATGAAAGATGGGAAAATTTTAAGTAAATCCTAGTCAAAGGGTTTTTCGGGTCGCTCGTACCAGATCTGGCATCGACATCGTCCTCCGGAGGAGCTGGTGCGCGATACCTGGCTAAAAACGTCATCTCCTGGAGTTTTACTGTAATTTTGTCGTCAAACTGTCTATCTAACATTGTTTTAATGAATGCTAGTCAATATCTATTTCCAAGTCCAAAATTGGTTGTATGCAAGGGCGTCGCCAGCCAGTAAGCTAGGGGGGCACCATAAAATAACTGAAGAGAAAAATCAAAAAAGAATATAATAATAAAAAATTAGAAAACGATTAAAATATCTATATAGAAAATCAATTGAAACATAATCTTCTAGGGTTATTTGCGAATTCTTTAGTCACTTTGTTGACGAAATCGTTCAAGTTTTTGAAAATGTGTCGCCTTTGTACACTCATCATTGCGAGGCCATTGAGTCGAGCTTCAGACATGGTGCTCCTCAACCAGATTTTGATTCTCCTAAGGCTACTAAATGAGCTTTCAACTGTACAAGTCGTACAAGGTAAAACAACAAAGCCTTCTTAATTTCAGGAAAAATCTTCAGTTTCCTTGAGGATTTCCACAGTACTCACACTCCCCATATTTTTTTCCAAAGCTCTATCTCATTTTTGATATTTGTAAGACCGTAAAATTTTTTGAATTCCTCGCAAACTTCTTCAAGTTTTTCCAAAGAAATGTTTTTCATTTGCGCAGGAGGTAGTTTTGTTAAAGTAAATGATGGTCTATTTTCTTCAGAAAATCTTATTTCTAGGGAATTTATAATTGAGTCCAAATAAGGAATTGTTATGGACCTGCGCCAGAATTCTGAGGGGCTGTTTGCCGGGTGGTTGCTACGGTGTTGTTGTCTTTTAGCAGTACGGGGTATTGATTTCATATCTTCCGCCAATCCAATTTTTTCCGCAATAGCAGTAGCATCTTTGAAATGATCTAACTGCTTCCAATGTCGTCTTATGAAAGTGAGTATCTGCGTGTTTCCTGCATGAACATCTTTGAATTTACAAAACGGCCTTACAATGAATGAACCTTAAACACCTCTAACGGAGCTCAGATTGGGTGGAAATAGTGTACAGAATTTACAGAAAGCTCCTTTTTGTTGGCGGGAGTATGCTAACCATGATGAGTACATTTCCAACCAGGAATGATTGAATTTTCTTTTCAGATGCTGGGCATCTTTGGCAAAGTTTAGGTGGTATCCAACAGTTTTCATTCGCGAGCCAGTGTTGCCGCTGCTTTCGGAAGTTCTTGGCTTAAAGTGAGCGGTATCGTTTCAATTAGCAGGGTGACTGGAGAGCGTTAACCTCTCTGGCAACGCTCTTGGTTGTATCCTAGATTCAACAGATTGGGGCTGAAAAATGGATAATAATAATTTAATCCCCATTTCCAACTCCGGGGGAGGATACTGATGCCAGATTCGAGACGAGCGACCCGAGAAACCAGCGTGTGAGAGTAAAACTCCAGGAGATGACGTTTTTAGCCAGGTTGAGTTCACCAGGTCCTCCGAAGAACGATGTCAATGCCAGATCTGGGACGAGAGACTCGAAAAATCCCTGTGTGAGGTGTTTCGATCGATTTGGTAAGTCATTTTAGTAAAACTCCATGTGTTTATACAGGGTGCGTGCACCAGGTCCTCCGGAGGACGATTTCGATGTCAGAACTAGGACTAGCAACCCGAAAAACCCCCGGGTAAAGAGTTTCGATCGATTTTTGACGAGTTAACAGGGAACGCCAGGTGATGACGTTCTTGGCGCCGTCCTGACTTCCAGGTATTCCGGGGGCTCATTCGGCCATCATATTCAGGTTAAGCAACCCAAAACACCTCCTGGTACTGAAATTCATATGGTTCGGATGTTTTCTGTGCAAGATTTGAATTTTTTCTTCAACACTTGGAAAGAATAATTCACTTTTTGATGCACCGATGCAATTTCAAAAAAGTACAAGTTCAAAATTTCTAGACGAGCTAACGAAGCGAAAGCAAAAAATCCCATCTCAATCCGACTTACTACACCAAAATTCAGGATTTTGGCCTATTTTTGTGTTAAATTTTCTCGACTATATATATCTAGAAACTATACTGACATTACAATGCAAAAATGTCGTATCTGATATTACTAAGCAAAATTGTCGTATCTACAATGACATTGGCAGAGGTATTTTTATATATGCATGACATATTTAGTAATATTTACGTTCCATTTTATCCATTTTATTTATTTGTGTTTACTTACGACATTTTTTATTGAACTTTTCGAATTTTTTTGTGAAATACCAATGGTAAAATAGCATCTGAAAATATATACTCCCACCCCGAGAATTATTAATTTCCTATTAGAAATGTGGGTGGCATTGAAATAAGTCTTAAAATGCGATTATCTCAAAACGGTCAAATTGTCAGTTACGACCTTCTTTGGTGGACTTTTTGGTGGGCTCCGATCTCTGCTATAACATGTCGTAGAAATGGAAATGGCATCTCAATATGAATTCGAATTAAAAGATTACTCAAATTAAATTTATAAAGCTTCCAAGATAGATAGATAGCTTTACAGTTGAAAAATTGTAGTGGATTTAGTGATTTTTTTATAGTGTTACAATACTCAAAGGGGATAAATATCAATCTACCTCATAATATACATCATTTGGTGTTTTAGATCAGTGTTTCCCAACCTTTCTCAACTGGCCACCCGCTTTTCCTTATCAGAATACCTTCACGGTCCATCGGTCCATGGTGGAATAAAAAACCTGATTTGTATCGTATTCCTTCCCTTTGTGTATTGTATAATTTACCATCAAATATTGCAAATATATATATTTAGAGCGTGTGAGTCATCTTGGAGGGACGTAGTGGTTCTGTTGTCTGCCCCAGATACCAAAAATCAAGAAGCAAGAAAACAATCAAAACACAATTCGATTTGTTTCGATTTCTCTTATATTTTCTGATAAGACGTCGCGACCCACCGTTTGGGAAACACTGTTTTAGATGATTGTATATAGAGGAAGAAGAAAAACTTGTTTCTTACCTCTATTTTAAATTTGAAAAGTTTCAGTGTTCGTATCTACATATATAGAAAAACATAAACGTACCTATGGTGCAGATTTTGTGCCCATCCTCTCTTAATTAGGTGATACTCTGAAAATAAAAAAAAAACATAAATATGTTGATTGATAGATAGTGACAACAACAACTTAATTTATACATTTTAAAGAAAAACTGTTCAACAAGACCTCATATACGACGTTTATTATCATAATTCCATAAAATCACCAAAATACGAAAAATATTGCTTTTAGTAAGAGACTTAATCTAATTTTTAAATAACATTATCATAGTCATAGTGACCCATTTACATAGAATTGAAATTAATTATGGATGATGAATTTAATCATGAAAATGCGAGTGGATTTGCTCACGTATAGATAAAAATATAAATGATATATGTATATAACGAAAAAAATGATTTTGTGAGTAAACCTTTTCCGATTAATCAGAATAGTATATTACATAACAAGTTGGCAAGTAATGTACAAATTATTTATATTGACGATAATAACAGAGATTTTATATTTTACCAAATCTCTTCGCGTAACATAAATTTTTGTTTAAGAAGTATTAAAGAACTTAATTAGAATAGCTCTATAATAATAATTATCAGTTAAAACACAAATTTTCGTCTTACATTTTGATTTACAACAAAATTATAATAATTAAGACACCAATTCTAGTATTTAAAAAACAACAACATATATTAATGCGTTAACATCGGGTATTAATCGTTTCCCAAAATTATCTTTTAATTGTTGTGTTTTTGTTTTTATTTTCCTGTTCGTAAAATTTCCAAATCAGTTACAATACAGTACAATAACAAGATTTTCGTACATAGCAAATGGAACTTTTGGATTTTGAGAAACTAGTTAAGTGCTATAATTGATATCGATATCATAATTTACTGCATATATAATTATTTTTGACACTTCTTTAGATAAAATAGTAGATAATTGAGTTACCAATAAGAAGACATTAGTTTAAGTATTTGTTTTGGAAGTTCGCAAAGATGTATTACAGATTGCATAGACGTATCAAAATGTTTCTAATGTCTTTTATATCTTGCGTTTCTCACTTTCTCCGTCTAACCTTCTTTCCATAATCGACCTTTTATTTGTTGATCATTCTTTAGCACATTTTATTTTTGCTGTTCTATAACCTTTTATTTCTGACTATATATGAAGACTTTTCCAATCGATGGAGTGGAAAAAGGAAAAGGACACCAAGACTAGAAATCTGTGTAAAAACTAACAAATCGTCCAACCTAACTCTACCACTATTTTTAAGTCTAAATAATTAAATATTTTAATATATTTAATGGGATATAGTTTAAATTTGTGAAAAACAACATTTTAAATTTGTTTTTTTATATATAATTACTAAATATTTGGCTAATTTCAGGGACACTCCGCATTATTAAACCACCAAAGATAACGCACAAACATTTTTTAACACGCAAAGGGTCCATTATTATCAACAGAAACCTTGAAAAAATACGCGTGGGTCCGTTGGGACAATGGATATTTGTGTCAATTTTTTTTAATAGTTATTTTTTTTTACTACACCGTATACGTGTATCCTGTTACGGTGTTTATTTTTGATTGTAATGAAGAAATTATTATTGCACTACGAGAGAGACAATGCTTTAACAGTCTGGCAAACAAGTCGTTAATCATACATTTAAAACATCTTAAACTACATGCCAGTATGCATAAGGATGCACTGGCAACCTTCATACCTTCTTGATGAGCGCCACTTTTGTAGTTTGTCAATATGGCCTACTGAAGGGAGAAGATGATTTGACACTTAGGATAATAGCAAAAAAGACTGGAAGTAGCGGACAATTAACAGTAAGTAATAGTTAGGACTTAGAATCGATAGACGAACTACTGCAGGATGAAAACTAAGATGGTTCCAGGCACTTAAAAAGTCGGTTTATAACAAATTCTTTATTTAAAATGAAACAATCGACGTAACTAATGTTAGTGAATTAGTGAATATCATCGTTATACACTTCTTGCTTCAAGAAATTCATATTGATTGACAGAAAGTCAAATGCGGGAGAATCTTCTTTGATTTCTTTCTCGATTAATTCCGTACTAGCTAATTTTTTGCTGCATTTTTAAGATGAATATTATTAGAGTATGACAATCAAATTCAGATCTTTGATGTGCGTAATATGATAGCCATAGAACTAGTATATTTGTAGTAAAAAAAGTAGAAGAAGGTATGTAAGTGGACCTATGTGCATATTAAAATAACAATTCAGGACATTGGAAGAGTCCATCATACACAGTCATTTGAAGATACCACATATACCTTTTTGACCCCCTTGGCGATGGTAAGGCTAATTGTTACTTCTTCTAAATCATTTCCTAAGCCCTTCTTCAGCTTGAAGACTTCTTGTAAATCATCTATAAAGGTTTCTTCAAAGTCTACAAGTTGTATTTCTTATCCAGAGAGTTAAAATTTTGCCGTATACTGACACGTAGATTTTTTACAATTTGGATAATTATTCAATTTGACATCGAGAGGGACTCTCTCCCATTGTTCAAATGGCAGTAATGTGACTTTAATCTGATAAACCAGGCAGTAATTTTGGTTTATTTGCCTTCCTGCAATTGTCGTTTATTTAGAGAGAAAATAGTACACTCAGCTACAATTACTTTGTTTGTTTGTAAATAAAAAAAGTGGGTTGTGGCCCACATAGTAAACACTTTGAAATGTCTTGTGAAGAAATTATGTTTGTTAATTCTTTCTGTGAAGTATATAATTTATATGGGACCGTGTAAACATCAGACCTACAGATTTTATTTTTTTACGTTAATATCTGCGTGTATGTGAAATTTTCTTACACAGATGACGCAAAACGACTGGTAACTTTTTCGTGGTGTGAATAATTATGACATAATGTCTTCCGACCAATCACGAGGCTGTATTCCACCGGAAAACGTTCTCCCCGATCTACCATAATTGTTTTAAGGTAATATTATCTTTGATTGATTTTCTCTTCTTCATAAATGTGACCACTCTCTTCCTTCAATTTAACGTTTGCGCATTGTGTATTTAAATCTGAGAATACATATAAAAGGACAACATAATCCCTATAAGTACACCTATGTTTGCTTTTTAATGGACTTCATAGAACATTGCAAGCAGGTATACATTTCGAGACGAGCTTATACACTCCTAAAAATTAACAGGATATAAGTTTAATATTCTACGACGATCTCTGTAAATTACAGCCTGGGGGGTAATTATTTATTTGTTACATAAACATAACGAAATGGATAACTACTAGTTACCAGGTGGTTCAAATAATTATAGTAACTAATAGGTGGTCTGTTTAGTTATATACAGGGTGGCCCAATAAGAATGTATTTCGGCTATATTTCAGGATCCATTTGTAGAACAGATTCGAGGAAAAAAATCTGTAAATTATTTAGAGAATGGTAGGAGAATCACTTTAGGCATTGATATTTTCACCCAAACCTGTAGTCTGAACGGTTGCAGAGATATGGAAGAAAGGCATTCTTATTGCGCCACACGGTATGTTTAGATTAGATGATGACAGAAAAACGCGGTAGATATTCAGATACGACAGCAAATGTAGGGTTTTGCTTGGAAGGTTGTGATGAAAATAGTAAATTATTTAATAAGCATGTAATGATTGGCCATTAATATCGAAGATGAAAATTTGTTGCACGAGAAGAGTTATGAATACTAGGGATTCGTTTTTTCGCACTACAAGCTACGAGGTTGTAATAAAGTTTTGGAACTCTTTCTCGAACAAAACCTCAATCGATTACCATAAAAACAACGATAGACGGAACAATTTAATAGGAATATAAATAAATAATAAACATTTTTGACAAAAGACTGCGATGTATTAACAGAAAAAAAATATGCAAGTTTAAACATTTAAATACTTAATCAAATATATTAGCGTCTTGTATTCATCCTATCTTTCCTAAATTTTAATTGTTAATATAGCATGTCGGAATCACATCAAAATTATAATATATTTTTTAAAATATTAATATATTTTTAAACTTATTATCTTATTTTTTATTTAAATTAACTTGACAAAATGTTAATGTTTCGGAAATTATGAGTTTGTTTCATAAACATTTGTTCACCCGTTACTATCAGTTTGAAATATATAAATAAAATTTAAATAAATGCAATATTAAGTGTAGCATTGATAAATTCTGCAAACTAATAAAATATATTCAGACGAAAAGAAGAAGAATTAATGGCTGTAATAAAAAGTTGTTTGGAAGAAACGTAAAAATATCTCAGCGAAAGGGGATTGAGAAGCTAAAGCTCAAGGAAAGACCAATAAAAACGTTGGAAAACGTAATAATGAACATGCAAATGGAACGAACCAATTTGCTCATAGTGCCTAGTAGTACTATAATTCCGACAACTAAAAGGGTGGATGGTAGATTATATTAACATCTTCTTTAGTCTTTAGTCTTTTCGAAATATTTTAAGCATTTTCGCAATCAATAATAAACGAATTCCAAACTAGTCCAATCCCACTGAAACATACAATTAAGTTTTCAATACACTCTATATATATCATAATTAGCTACTTGTCAAATCGAACGAATGGAATTATATTCAGTTTTTATTTGTTGAAATTTCAACATAGTAATTTGAAATTACCAAATACCCAGATATTTCAATTTATCATGTCGCGATTACAATATTTTTTCCACTATATCCCCTACAGGTTTCCATAGCCAGACGTCTATGATAAACAAGAAAAAAATACAGAAAAATTTGAAGGTTACATAACAATTAAAAAGCAGAAATACTAAATGAATATTACCGACATAAGCAGTTTTTTTGACGTCAATTTCTAATAGGTTTTTAAAATATTTCCAGACCGATAAATAAATTAGTAGTCAAAATAAATTGCAAATTAAAATTATCTTTCACTTCTTTTCAAATTAACTGCTAATTTGTTACTATCTTCAAAATAACCGCACTCTGAATTAGAATAATCGTATTTTGTAGTGGAAAATAATCGATTATACTTCCAAGTCACGCGACGTATTCTGCGAAACACCACGACAGAGTTAGCAGGAGTGGTGTTTTTAATACCTCGAGTGAGGAGGGTAGTATAATCGATTATTTTCCTTCGATTGAGTGGTATTCGTTACGATTATATAATAAATAGAACGATAATAACATTAAATTTAAAGATTCAATTGATTCGCTTATTTCTAAATCTGATTGATCCGGAATCAACAGCAAATCATTGTAATATTGTCTTTATTTCCTAAAGCCCGTTATTTAAAACCTCTCGTGACACACGTGCGTCAAAAAATTATTATAGAAGATATAAAACAAGTGATTTACCGAAATTGTAGACAGTCTATGGAGTTGTTCCAATTCGATAGTACATCTCCTTCATCTGGACATTTATTTAAAAGAACACACCTTGGAATCTTGAAAACGTCAATTTTCTGTCGCTAAAATAAAGTATGAAACACTTATCCTTCAAAGGTGACGTAGAAACAATATTTTCTCATATTTTTCTCATTTGTGCCTTGCCAAAAAACAAACATTTCAAGGGTGGCTTGTTTCTAGGTGAAAACAAAATTCCAGTATAAAATGGCGCATAAATTTACATTCACTCATCTCCGTTAACAACACGTTAAGAATACACATTTCCAGCCTGAGTAGTTTGAATAATTTTCTCTGGCCTCATTTACGATGAGATCGGTTAGATTTACTTTGCGGCTGAAATTGACACCGTTTGTACTATTCGTTTACCATAATAAATTTAAAAAAAAAAAGTAATCGAAAAACTTTGATGAATTGTAAACGTAAGTATTTAAAGAATTTTTGCGATTTAAATTTCAACTAACAGAGTAAAGCATATCCTAGGTTATACTTATTTTTTAGGATTTTAGTTTTGCTGGGAAAAGTGTGATAAACCACCAGCAGGAATTTTTATTGTGTGTAAACATCAGTATCTTGACTAGATTCAGTCAAAATTTAATGTCAATACTATCTTCTTACCATAGATGGTAGCACATCTAAAAATCAGTATCTAAATTTCATGTAGGATATCTACGAGTTGGTCTTTCTGATAACTTGCGAACTAAGCAGACGGATTCAAAGATCAATAGAGCAGGAAGGGTTAGAATTTTGAAATTTTTAAAGTAATTTTCACAGTGTGTCCTACTAGTTAAACCAAATACATAACGAATTGCTCTTTTTTGTAATTTGAAAATAGATTCGAAGTGGTATAAGCTACAAGAACCCCAGAACAGCAAACCATAGCGAAGGTGAAATTCGAATAAGGAAAAGTAGGTCATTAATGCAATAGTAGGGGTTAGCTCTTTAGAAACAGTTTTAATGGCAAAACATGCAGAAGATAATTTTTTTGCCAAGGTATCAATATGAGTGGACCATTTCAGGAATTTGTCTATTGTAAACATCCATAATTCGTAGTATTTAATAAACACACATATATACAAATAATTATTATTTAAGATCGTAGACTAATAAATTATACTCAAGGAGTCGCAGTGTTAGAGACCCTTCAATATTATCATGTTTATATTAACTAAGAAAACCTTAAATAAGCAGATTGTAAATGTCGATCCGCTTTTTAGAAAGATAGGATATTTTTTCAGTTCGTTCAGGGCTGTGAACGCTTTAACTTGAATAAATAACTATTTAACAATTCGCATTATTAATTTAATTATCCCATTTATAACAATTCAGAAGTGGGATAAGAATGAGTGGAAGTGATAGTGATACGGATAGAGACCATTATAGACATAGTTCGTCAAAAATAGTACGGGAGAGAATGCAAAAAGAAAGAAAAAGAGCCCTATCGTCATCATCAGATGATGCAGGCGAAACAACGCAGAGTCAGACAAGTGGACGATTTCACCAACGTCAACCTAGGCGGCAGCGTCAAAAAAATTTAGAACACCTAATAAACAAACGAGTAAGTGAAATTTTAGCAGGAACTCAAAATGTACCACGACCTATTCCTATCTCTACGACTACTAATGCCATCCAATCAACTGATATTGTGCCCATATTTGATCCCGAAAAAAGCAATCTGACATCCACTACCTGGTTACATAAAATCGACCAGCTTGCGTCAATTCATGGATGGGATGATAATGCCAAATCCTATCATATGCAATCGAAACTAGCAGGAATTGCTAGAATTTGGTACAATTCGCTTCACGATTACAACAAAACATGGGAAGAATGGAAGAAAATGGTGACTGAAGCATTTCCAAGTCACGAATACTTCATTGACAATATAAAAAAAAATGATGGAGCGAAAGAAAAAAACAGAGGAAACAATGGTGCATTATTTTTATTCTAAATCCATATTAATAAGAAAATGCGACATTAACGACTTTAATGCTGTGTCCTGCATAATCGATGGACTTCCATTATCTCTACAAAGCGCTGCAAAATCCGGAAACCACAAAACACCTGAATCTTTATTTCAAGGATTCCTAAGTAAAATTGAATACGACATTGGCGAGAAGAAAGAAGACAAACTACTGATAAGCAAGTCATCACTACGAGTGAATCACAAACCTCAGGAAAAACGTATTTGCTTCATCTGTAAGAAACTCGGACATGTGGCGAAAGAATGCTGGCATCGACCTGACAACAATAAAACGGGACCTACAAGTACGCCCTATTTGGACAGCAACCAACGCCGCTTCACCACGACCCGACGCCCCTTCAAACAATGTAATAACTGTGGCAAAGATGGACATGTACGAACTGACTGCTGGTTCCTAAAGTCTGCAACAGTGAAAACACTGCAAAGGCAAGTAACAAATGATTTTTATAAAATTAACGTTAAAATAAATAATATTATGTGTCAAGGTTATTTGGACACAGGTAGCCAAATAAACGTGGCACGAATGAGTTTGATAGAAAAACTGGGAATTGAATTAAAAATACCAGACACCTTTATAAGAGGTTTCGGTAATAAAATTTTATATCCAGAAGGACAGACTATCATAAATTTACAATTTGACAGTTTTTCTATAGAAAGTACAGTATATTTCGTTGATTTTCAAATGGAAAATATAGACGTAATTATAGGTCAACCAGTAATTAATAATGATGGCATAGAAATGCACATTAGAGGTAAAAGTATAACTTTAAAAGAAATTGAATCTAAAAGAGAATTAAAATTTTTTAAAGAAAATAATGCAACTAAATTTAATGTAAAAGTTTTAGAAAACATAGAAATTGAACCAAAGTCTTCATTATCTGTAAAAGTTCAAAGTGATTGTAAGAATAATTTAATTATTCCGTCAAAATTATGCCATAATTACACTATTTCAACGGTTCTGGCTATAGACCCTATTTTCTTCATGAATGTGACGAATATAGGTAGTAAAAGTTTAAAATTTAGAAATAATCAAGTCATAGCAAGAGGACACGAATTTCCTGAGAGCAACTTACAAAATTTTGAAACTTCTCAAATTTTTAAAATAGATTTATCCAAGGTTCATTCAGGAAAAATTTCAAAAACGAATTGTTTTCAACTACACAAATTATTAGAAAGATATAAGTCTTGTTTTGCAATAAATACATGTGATTTGGGCGTAACCGATATTATTGAATTCGAAATAAATTTGACATCCAAAGAACCTATTTTTTATAAACCATATAGGGTATCAGAAAAAGAAAAATTAATAATCCGCGAAAAAGTAAATGACTTATTAACAAATAACATTATCAAACAATCAAAATCTAGTTACGCAAGTCCTGCGATTTTAGTGAAAAAGAAGAACGGTGATTACAGGGTGGCTATTGATTATAGAAAATTAAATAAAATTACAGTAAAAGATAGATATCCATTGCCAAATATAGAAGATCATATTTCACGATTAAAAGGATATAAATATTTTTCTGTCTTAGATATGACTCAAGGTTATTATCAAATTCCGGTAGCGGAAAATTCAATAGACAAAACCGCTTTTGTTACAACAGATGGACAATTTGAGTTTTTAAGGATGCCATTTGGGGTATGTAATGCCCCCGCCACATTTCAAAGACTACTTAATAACGTGCTGGGTCAATTACGTCACGACAAAGTATTAATATATTTAGATGACATTTTAGTTCCAAGTACTACAGTACAAGAAGGACTTGACATCCTAGAAAATGTTCTTAAAATTTTTGAGGAAGCCAATTTAAAATTAAATATAAAAAAATGTAAATTTTTTGAAAATTCTATTGAATATTTGGGTTATGAAATTAGCGAAAACGGCGTAAAACCGGGCAAACAAAAAATTAATGCAGTTCTAAATTTTACGGAACCAAAAACTATACATGAAGTGAGACAATTTTTAGGTCTATGCTCTTATTTCAGAAAATTTGTTAAAGACCACGCTGTTATTGTTCATCCAATAAGCCAGTTACTAAAAAAAAATTCAGTGTGGGTATGGGGCAACGAACAACGAGACGCTTTCCAAAAAATTAAAAATATTCTCACTAGCAGACCTTTACTAAGTATTTTTGATGCTAATTTAAGTACCGAGCTGCACACCGACGCGAGTAGCAAAGGTATCGCAGGAATATTAATGCAAAAGCATAGTAATGGGCTTAAACCTGTTATGTATTATAGTAGAGCCACAACTAGGGAAGAAAGTGTTTATCATTCATACGAATTAGAAACATTAGCTGTCATTGAATCAATTAAGCGCCTCCGTATTTACTTAACAGGGTTGCACTTTAAAGTTATTACAGATTGTAGCGCTGTACGTTTGACATTTAGTAAAAAAGATCTTTTGCCTCGAGTAGCACGTTGGTGGTTAACTATACAGGATTTCGATTTTGAAATAGAGCACAGACCAGGAAAAAGAATGACACACGTAGACGCTCTTAGCCGAAACGCTAATAATTCAGCAATCCTCAAAATAAATCTGGAAGACTGGATATATTGCATTCAGTCTCAGGACCCAGAATTAATATCTATACGGAATAGAATACACCAAAATAATCCAAATCCCGAATTAATAAAAATTTACTCCGAAATAGATCATAGAATTTACAGAAAAACGGCTGATGGATGTAATAAGCTTGTCATCCCAAAAATTGCTAGATTTAGCTTAATGAGGAAATATCATGATGATATAGGTCATGTAGGCCTTAGTAAATGCGAAAAATTAATCAAAAGTAAATTTTGGTTTCACGGAATGACAAGATTTATAAAAAAATATGTCAATGCATGTCTTGATTGCGCATTTAAACATAATAAATATGGTAAAAAAGAAGGCTACCTTTTTCCTTTACAAAAACCTACAAAACCGCTCGATACTTGGCATATAGACCATTTGGGACCATTTTGCAAAAGTTCAGGGTTTTGCCATATTTTAGTCATCGTTGATTCATTTTCAAAATATATTTTTGCAAGACCCACTAAATCTACAAATTCAAAAGAAGTGATTCACAATTTAAAAGACTTATTTAGTATGTTCGGAGTACCCAAAAGAATAATATCGGATCAAGGTAAAGCATTTACGTCAAAACATTTTAGTAATTTTTGCGTAGAATTTAAAATAAAGCAGGTGTTAAATACCATAGCATCCCCCCGATCAAACGGTCAGGTAGAACGTTACAATCGTACACTACTAGAAGCTATAAACACCAGCATAAATGATGAACACGAATGGTTCGAAAAACTACCACAAGTTGTCCTTGGCATTAATAATACCGAAAACAGCAGCACGCGATTTACGCCCCACAAACTTATGTTTGGATTTGAAAAAAATATTCAAGCGGACATGGACGATGAGATCGGTGAAATTGACAGAGTAGACGATCAAATTAGCGCGACAAAGTCAATGGACAAACAAAGTCAAAGAATGAAAAAGTATTTCGATGCGAAAAGAAAAAAAAGCAAAAGCTATAAGCCTAATGATTTGGTACTCTGGTCGGAAGGTAACGCCGAAAAAAGTAAAGAAAGTAATAGAAAAACCGGGACACGATTCGGTGGGCCATATAAAATAAAAAAAGTATTGGGTAATGACAGATATGAAATAGTGGCAATGAAAGGCATAAAAGGCTATAAAAAATTTAAAGCATCAGTGTCGGCGGAGCAACTTAAACCTTTTATGGAAGGAGTAAGTTCCTCCGAAAACTCTGATTCCGAAACAAATAGTACGGATGATCTCATTGACTTACTTGAAGGTTAAACTCTTATGTTAAGTAATTTAAATAGATTTGCGAAAAGTTAAAATTTTTTTAAAGTAGGATCTAGTAAGTAGTTATTTAAAAAAAATTCGTAATGCCTCTAATGAGAGAGGTGGAATAAAAAAAAAAAAAAAATTCGTAATGCCTCGAATGAGAGAGGTGGAATAAAAAAAAAAATAATAATTCGTAATGCCTCTAATGAGAGAGGTGGAATAAAAAAAAAAAAAAAAAAAAAAAAAAACAATTCGTAATGCCTCGAATGAGAGAGGTGGAATAAAAAGAAATAATAATTCGTAATGCCTCTAATGAGAGAGGTGGAATAAAAAAAAAAAAAAAAAAAATTCGTAATGCCTCGAATGAGAGAGGTGGAATAAAAAGAAAATAATAATTCGTAATGCCTCTAATGAGAGAGGTGGAAAAAAAAAAAAAAAAAAAAAAAAAAAAAAAACAATTCGTAATGCCTCTAATGAGAGTGGTGGAATAAAAAAAAAAAAAAAAAATTCGTAATGCCTCTAATGGGAGAGGTGGAATACAAAAAAATAAGGCCTTTTGGGAGGTAAAAATTAAATAGACTTCTAAATGAATCAAAAATATATATATATATAACTAATCAAAATATAATTACTGTATGCAATTTTCTTTTTTTTTTCAGAAAAAACAATCAATGAGAAAATCGACAAGGCAACATGCCAAAATTTATTTGTGAAAGCGAGGACGCTTTTAAAAGTCAGGATGGCCGAGTGTAAACATCCATAATTCGTAGTATTTAATAAACACACATATATACAAATAATTATTATTTAAGATCGTAGACTAATAAATTATACTCAAGGAGTCGCAGTGTTAGAGACCCTTCAATATTATCATGTTTATATTAACTAAGAAAACCTTAAATAAGCAGATTGTAAATGTCGATCCGCTTTTTAGAAAGATAGGATATTTTTTCAGTTCGTTCAGGGCTGTGAACGCTTTAACTTGAATAAATAACTATTTAACAATTCGCATTATTAATTTAATTATCCCATTTATAACACTATATAAAGACCTAAAAACTTAATTGAGTTCACCGTTAGAATCGGATTATTGCTAAGAGTTATAGGCTGTAAAGTACCTCTGTAAGACATTGCTACGGTTTTACTGGTGTTGAAACAAAGCCCATTCGAGTCAGACCAAGACTTGATAGTAACTAGATCTTTGTTTATGCTAGATTGTAATGTCTGTATATCAGAACTACTTCAGGTTATACTCGTGTCATCGGCAAATAAAGTAATTCTTCCACTTATTTTTAAGTCTGTGATATCGTTGATGAATAATAAAAATAAAATTGGACTAATACTGAACCTTGAGGTACTCCATTGCCAATTGGCAGATTTGAAGAATCCTCACCATTAGCACGCACCTGCTGATTTTTATTTTCTAAGTAGGAGAATCCCGTACGCCATAAATTTATAGTTTCTTAATTAAGATTTCATGATTAACACATTCAAAGGCCTTTGCGAAGTCACAAAATACTAAAGCTTATAGCATCATTAAGTGATGTATATATTTTATTAAGAACGGAAAACATTGCGTCACTAGTGCATTTTTTAGATAGGAAACCATACTGATGAGGTGTTAGGATGTTTTGTTTGGAAAGAAAGGGCAGTACGTAATAAAGCAATAGGTCTACAGTTACAGGTTTCGGTTTTGTCGCCACCCTTATGAAGCGGGATTATTATAGCTGTTTTTAGACAGTTCGGAAAGATACCAGATTCGAAGGATTCATTAATCAGCGAAGTTAACATGTTAATTACTACATCAGGTAAATTTGAAAATATTTTAGTGGACAAGCCATCATTTCCACAGGAAGATTTATTTTGAATGTTGTTTATGGTTTGCACTAGTTTGTGCTTATCTATTGGTCCTAGGAAGAAGCTATTAGTGATCCTTTTAGTAGGTAGGAGGATGGAGAGAGCATCCTGACCCGAAGGAATGTTAGAGCTGATATTCTTACTTACATTAACAAAATAATTGTTTATTTTATCAGGACTAGGATTAACAGTGTTTGAAGAACGGGTTTTATTTCTTAAGTCATTTTTAACAGACCAGGAGCTTTTAGCTCTTGAGATGCGATTTTTATAATAGTTTTTCTTAGATACCAGTTTGGGCTTAAATACTTTTGAATTAACTTTTTGTGAGATGTGTTAGAAGCTGTTTTAAGACTGTCATTTTAGATCATGCACAAACCACAGATCCATAATCTATTTTAGAAGTTAAACGTACTTTGCCTTTGTGAATCAGTGATATGTAGGCATGTTTTAAATAGGTCAAGTATATTTTGACAAATTTTTTTGAGTTGCTCTATGTGGGTCTTCCAGCACAGCTTTTAGTCAAAAATCATTCCAGGATTTGATATCGACCACACATTAAAAGGTTTTCTGCGATTTTTTAAAAATTTTCACATTTCAATATGTCTTTTCTGATACCCCAGGTGTGAAGATAGTCCATGATATCATTTTGCCACTTATTCTCTGTTTTTCCACCCTCTCAAAGTTCTTTTTAAACTTCTCTTAGAATCTCTTTTGTTTATATACTTGAAATATATTTGTATTTGTTTTTGTTTGTGTTCACCCATTTGGGTTTATTTTGATTACTTGCGATGACATCATCGATACATAGACTGCATAATAATCTAGATAGTGACCACCTCCGTTTTTTTTCATCGCTTCCAGATATCGAATAATTGATTATTGTCCTACTACTGAATGTAATAAAAATGGACAGACTGTTGCCAATCTCAAGGTTAATAAATATGTGTAGGATGTACTGAGTGCAAAAATTATTAGAATTTGTGTTATGTAAATATCGTGATAATAATAGAATAGGTAACTATCAATTTAGATATTAGGTGTGGCTTATTCAGGATGTGTTAGATGTTAGAACAGCGAAGGGTTGTTACAATAAATTCAGCAAACATATTGGGAGTATACAAATTAGTACAAAAGAATGTTTTGCTTTGATCTCTAGGCACCATTTTTCCGTGATTTTCTTATCCATTTTCAGTTCTTCTTGGAAGAGCCTGGCTGAGGTTAGTTTTTTTGGGTTTCATTTACTAGGGAAGGGCATTAGTGCCAATTTAGAGGATTTTACTTAAAGTTTCTGCTCTTTGCACCATAAATAATTTTCTTCCCGCTGCTAATATTTCTTTGATTTCCTCATCCATTCTTCCTTCTTCTCTAATGTTTTGTACTTGCTTTAACTGGTACTCTCCAGTTGGGATTATTGGATTATTTGGAGCTGCTACCATGGCTTCGATCTTGTTCAAATTTAACTCTACATCTAATTTTTCTGACACGTTTTTATCAAGGTTTTCTAATCCAATTATGACCATGTTATCTGCACAGCATATTTCAGATATTTTCCAATAATCTACTTCGTGTGGCTCAATGTCTTTTCTCGTCTCCTTTATCCCTTCATCTAACACCAAGTAGGATAGCAGTGAACTATTTTCTGTTTAAAAAAGTATGAAATACAGATTAAGAAAGTACCAAACGGCATGAACCATTTTAAATTATATTTTTTTGTTATTTTATAAACAATTTATGTTGTGCATTGTCGTAACTTTCAGTTATATTTGTACACATTTAGGAATCTCTAATGCTGACACTGCTAATGACATTTTGCCGGATCTTGAGGCTACCGATATTATTCATCATCCTTTTATTAAATCTACGACTTTCTTATAAGTATCGCGATGAAATAGAGTATAACTTCATATTCCTAACAACTTTGAATTCTAGAATATAAATTACATAAATAGCTTTAATGATCATTAATATTGTTATTACTATTATAATATATCTGACCTAGTATTAGTCAAAATGAGGTGAAATCGAGCATTTCTTTTTGTGTAAAAAACTTGAACCGCAATAAAATACTGTGATAATATTATCAGGAATATAAGGAAGTAAGTCGAGATTGAGGTTTTTTTTAATTTGTTCGGAATGTAGAGGAAATTATTATTTTTTCTTGGTTATAAATGATAATGGTGGTGATTAGAGGAATGCAATAGTTACACTTAGTTTAAGTAGTATCACTGATTAAATATTTTTTCTGTTACATATAGTAATATAGTAATAAATTTTCGAATTCCATCTCGAGAAAATGACTCGTCTTCTTCATTGCTTTAAATCTCTAGCAATTAAATCACATTGAAATGTTAATTATATGAGACAAATTGTTGTTTTACATTTTTCCATGGATTGGAATTTCCAAACCAAATATTTTAGACTTCAATAGAGATACATATACGTAAATAGTATATGATTTTATTAACAATAATTTGTTACTAATATTTAAAAAATTCAGTCGATATCATAACCGAGACATTTCGTTCGATACCGGCTATTAAATTTTTTATCAAGCACCTGAAATATTGGTTATTGTTCATATAAGACTGTCAGTTCTAACATGTCTCCAAATTTTTGAAATTCTGCTTGCTAAAACTCAGTCTACACAAGCGTTAGATGTATTTATTTAAATAAGGAACAAGGGTCGTTCTTTATATAGGGGGTTGACTTTGTTCAGTTATTTCTATGATCTATTTTCTTACAGCAACTATTTAAAAAGTTATTAGTTTTTATTTTATAGTAATAGTGTTGTTTTTTAATTTTCCATGTACTGTTTCTTATTTCTCCCTAAGTGTAATTTTTTCTGTACTAGTTATTAAACAACTAAGTCACCAAACAGTAATTATTAATATTTTTTTGACAAATCAATTGGTACGTTTACATAACTAATTAATACTTTGCCTAGAAAAATGGAAATATATCAAAAACTAATAACTTTAAGTATAGGGAATGGTTAATAAAAATAGAAGTATGGTAACAGTAGCCTTCGACAGTGATATAAAATATAGGGTGATCCATTTGAAATTACTGAGAAAATAATGTACTCAAGTTTTGACTTACCCTGTATTCGATTTAATAAATATTCGCAAACTCGTTCGTGTTTATAAACTTTGACAATCATTAAAAAACTTTGGCTTCAATAGATTATTATTCTTATACTCCTTTTTAATTATACAGATCAGTGAACTTGTTAAGATTTTCACAGTTATAACTTTTTAAATACCCTGTATAACATACTATAACCTTATATTGTTGTAATGGGGAGGTAAAGCGGATTTTAATTTTAAAGTAAAATACAGGGTTTCATGTAAAATACATAACTTGTTATGGAACACCCTGTAATATTTTAACTAAATTTGAAAAGAGAAGTTTGAAGCCGCCTACAATTTTTATACACAATTTTTTTGATGTCTCTTATAATAACAAAGCTTTATCACATTAATCAATAACCCTGTATAATAAGTGGCTAATACCTGCATAATCACCTACAATGCACCTTAAGGCCTTATAAATATGATAAAAAAATTTGGTGTCGGAATGTTGAGAACGTTATATATTTAAGTCCAGATGCACCGGAAGTCAGGTTACCTGCTGCTTTTTATTATGGGCAGGTACAATGCACTCTAGTTCTAGGACGTTATTCAATATTGAGGCCTAAAGTTAGGGAATGATTTTCGGTTAGTTTTATACAAATATTTTCAAGTCCGCACATGTCTCAAAACTGTTGTATGGTTTATTACTAGTTGTCAGCAGTTAAAAGTATTTTTAATCACTTTTAATTATTTATTATCATAGATGAACTGATAAATACGGTTAAAAATATAGATGTTAGTAAACCTAGAGATAAGGGAAATATAAATCATAAAAATGAAATTGAGTAAAAGAATCATTAAAGGATTAACACAATAATAAAAAAAATACATGTAAAGAAAGAGAAAGAGTAACCATATCCCAATGAAACAACCCTAGAATAACCAAATAGGAATGAAAACACTTGACAGATATATAAGGCCATGGAAGATATGGAGGCAAAAGGTCTGGAATCAAAATCAGACGATTAAAAAAATCAGAAGGATTGGAGAAAAAGAAAGTACAAGATAAAGAAGTAGAGGAAGAAACAGAAACAAAGAATGAGAGAAAGAAAGAACTTTATTTGTAGATAATTTTAAACTCATTTATTGCCAGTAATGATTAGGTGCCATGTTTTCTCGTTGAAGTTGTCAGTCAGTAAGTATATGATTTTTTGCATTTTGTTTCTTTTATCAGGATTTGTTGCTGACGCATGAGAGGCTGCAGAAGACACATTTTGGAAGATGACACGTTTTTGTGTTAATCCATTCACCATGGAAGAAAAACGCTATTATCTATTTCTTTTGGTGTTTTTATTTACTAATAAGTATTGAAACCATTGCCAAAAGCCAATACAACTGTTTAGATCTAAAACCTACATGTTATCTTCCTCTTTTTGCTATTTAATTTAAAAGAAATTACTATTTTGCACACTTTTCATTAGATACCATAATATTTCACTGAAGCTACCGAAAAGTTTGTTTGTAAAATGAATATGTTACGTTTTCCAGTTATAGTACATCATACGTATATAGGCCCTAGGACACTTCCTTGTGTCACACCTGCTATTTGATTTTCTAATCCATAAAACGATTTTTAATCTGAGAATTGAAATATATATTGTCTTTATCAAAATAATAAATATTAAAATTTTTATTTCTCCCAAATTGTAGGTAATTTTAATCCACATTTTTATCTATGTTATGCGAAAGAGAATGTATATAAAATTAACGATTTGTGATAGCATAGCACATGGCCATAACATAAAACATAGAGATAAGGGATATGTATGTCTTTGTAGAGTCACTCATTATCTGAGATATAACTTGACTTGTGAGTCACTTTCTCAGAAAGTAATATTACTGCAATGTTGGTAAAATGTAAGCCTTAATTTTATTACCTAGTTGGAATTTTTTGTTTATGTACCTTTGGTATGCCGTTCATGATTATAATATAAATAAATTTTTTTAATATAAATTTTAATTGAGTAGATCTAAATATAGGAATAATTCTGATATTATTTCATGTTTTCATGCAATACATGTACACCTAATTCTTATTTTCATAGCATTAATAATTGGGAATTAGTAACGTTTTTCCTGTTTAAAGTGAGTTTAAATGGTTATCAAAAGCTCTATTTTGAAAAAACATCGTTCCTATTAACGTGTATTTAAGAACAAAGGTATGTGTTAATTTACAAATTTCTCTAATGACTCTTCTTCTTCGTCTTCTCCTTCTTCTTTTTCTTCTTCTGCGTTCTCTTTGACCCACTTCTTCCAAGTCCTCCTATCTCTTGCCTTTCACTCATTTCTTATATATTGTTTGTCCCTTTTTGACCCCAGCATTTTTGATTGGTCTACTAATTTCCTCTTCCCATACTCATTATACTTCTTGTTATTTTCTATTTATCTTAAGACACTGTTTTTTTTGTTCCTTCGATTCTGCTCAGAAATTGTTGTTGAGACACTCGCCACCATACACTAGCGAAGGTCTCACTAATTGGTTCTTCCTAACTTTCTATTCTCTCTGTTACTTATTTATTTATCTATTCTTACACTATCTTCCACGATCCAAGTGGTTGAAGCTTTTCACTTGGTCTAGTTTACTTCGCTCTAAACGTATTTTGATTTTTTTTGTTGCTATTATGAAGGTTGTTGGTTTATCAATATTATTTCACATATGTATGTTTGTTCTGAGTTTTGAAAGTTGCTATTAGGAAGATTGTCAGCATTTTAGAAAATTTCTCTGATAGGTCCTTGAGATGTCTAGCAAAAATATTCTCGATTAAAAATTTCCAGTTTGAGCATATGTAAGATTCCTTAAAATATTTCTTTAATTGGTCCTGATTTAACTACTTTTCTCCGAGATGTCCTTGTGCTATCTGACAAGGATCTGGATTATCTAGGGGGCTTCTCTCAGTATAAGAAATTTAAATTTTCTGCTTCTTTTGGTCCAATATTGATACTCTTTTTACAGGCTTGTGAATACTAAAGTAATTTCCTGATATGTTCTACTATTTGGTAACAACCTTCTAGGCTATAACTCAGATTATAGTTTTAGGTTTAATCCCAAATCTATTTCACCAAAACTGAAGATGGTTAACATACCTGTTGAAACTAGAAATTTTTTTCAGAATATAATTTTCCACCTGAGAGACACATTCTTATACAACAATATTTAAGGTAAAAACAAAACACAACCACACCGCGCATTGCTTTCAGCTACATCGAGGCCTACTTATTCTTAAAGGTAACATGCCACAGTTACCGTAACAAAAGAGTAGAAGAAATCAATAAAACGATCAAAACAAACATTTATTTAGAAGATTTAAACAAATCGTCGGTACAATTTACTCACCAATAAAATATTTAGATCCAATCTAATAATCCCAATCAAAAATCCTCACTAGAAAGTCCGTCAAACTCGTTTTATTCACAAAGTATGCACATAATAGCGAAGATATCGAAGAATGCTATGAAAACAACTGCCGGCCGGTCGAGTAGCGACTACTATTTACTAACTAACTATCCGACTATCCTGTTGGTTGTATTAGAATAACTCGAAACAGGTGAATATCGGAGCTCAAGAAACGGCCAACCACGACGATGCAGGCACTTCCACGGCCTACTAACTACGGCTCCGTTTTCGAATTATAAAACATCAGACAATCGCTGGAGTACGGTCATGGTAGCGGTGGTATGGGCGACAGGTTATGTTACAAAATTGTTCAACTGTTTATGATTTACTTTTAATCATTTATAGATATATACTATATCCATCGTAAAACATAAATACGTACTTAAGAAGGGGAAGGAATTAAAAAAATTATTATTTTAACTATATGAATTTGCATAACAGTCTTCTTTTTTTTGAAAGAAATACATTTTGAACAAACAGTTTTTGTAGATGTTATAAAATAAAACAACAATTCTGATTGACTATATTCTACTCTTGCGTATCATCTTCATCATCAGCATTATTCTATTCCTTTTAACCCTTGATTATTGAAGTTTTCTATTCAAGGAATTTTTTTTATAACCTTACGCCATTTCCTTTTCTCTTGCTTCATCCTATCGTTTTCATTTGCAATTTGGCGACGCAAATATACCAGGATGATTTTGGTTTTCCTATTGTATCTTCTTGACTTGTATTGTACATTATAACTAAATGTCTTGCTCACAGATTGGGAATTCGTGTAGAAAAACGAACCCACAAAACAGCCAACCAAAAATTAGATGGTGGGCAAATAAAAAAGAAGAAGGGATTAGCAATAAGTTCAACAACGAAGGTGGAATTTTTTGAACCATAAAAATTCCAAAAATGGACCATGGGCGTAACAAAACTGCCTAAGGATGTGAAATAAAATCACCCTTGTTCCCAAGAACAAGGACATTAAAAATGTCCTGCACTGCACCAGCGTCTGGACTTCAACTTGGTCGGGCATCAAATCACGTCTGGACTTTCGTAATTCAATACCTGGTGGGGCATATAGCCCAAGGAGTAGTTGTTGAAGTCCAGACGCTGGTGCAGTGCAGGACATTTTTAATGCCCTTGTTTTTGGGAACAAGTGTGATTTTATTTCACATCCTTAGGCAGTTTTGTTACGCCCATGGTCCTTTTTTCGAATTTTTATGGTTCAAAAAATTCAACCTTCGTTGTAGTTTTCTTTAGTTTTGCAAGCTTTGATTTTGTTATTAAAGTGAGGATGGCGTTGGGCTCTCTTCATTCGTGATATACGTGCTCTAACGCAAACACTTTTATCAAGAACGAGGCGAGTCGAATTCATTTTCAGACATCCTTTAGCGATAGGATGTCGAACTAGCCTGCTTCTTACTGATGAGGTACGATAATACCGAAACCGGTCTATGAATGGCAAGCTCCTTTAATAACAAAATCGAAGTTTTTGGTTTAAAGCCCCGACTTGGTCGGGCACCAAATCACGTCTGGACTTTCGTAATTCAATACCTGGTGGGGCATATAGCCCAAGGAGTAGTTGATGAAGTCCAGACGCTGGTGCAGTGCATGACATTTTTAATGTCCTTGTTCTTGGGAACAAGTGTGATTTTATTTCACATTCTTAGTCAACAAAAAGTTCAAGGAAGAAAGGTAATCTTGCTAGGGGAAGCCAAGGAATGGTGAAAACACATATAATTGCAGAGGAAAGAAAAACGTTAGAGACATGGTGGTGGAATGAAGAAGTAAAAGACTAAAGACAAAAATAAATGAGACGGCACGAAAACGTAAAAGTATTAATGCAGTAATTGTAATAAGACTACATTGGCTTGAAAATTTTGATAATAAGAGGTATAAGGGCAGAGAGGTAGAGGAAGGCCAAAACGAAGAAAAACAATTGTAAGACCCATTTCAACTAATGGATGTTTGATGATCCTTGGAAAAATTTTTGGACGTTAACAAACAGATCCAGGATGGGAGATGGGAAATTTTTACTTTTATTATATCCTTTTAATTAAAATCTAAAGTGTTTTCCGGGCTTTGAAGCCGTGGTCCAATGGAATTTCTTCCTGACGTTTCGTCTACAGCTAGACATTATCAAAGGCGATGAGGCAGTGGGCGAAGTGATCTCCAGTGCTTCCCGACGTTGACTGATTCGACAGTGGTTTTTTTTTTTTTTTTTTGTTTATTATTTATTTTCATTTGGTATATATTACATTTTTCTAGGACATTTCATTTTCCTAATTCCCTGCTATAGGAGTTTTCCTCCTTTCGACAGTGGTTCGCTCGGTCGTATATATACCCCCGCCGTTGCGCTGCAGTAGGGGGGCTAAGGTGGGGATAGTGGTGGTGGTGGCGCGAGGTTTCGGAGTACTTGATGTATGTCGAAGAACCCGCTTCCAGTCTGGGTTTAGGAACGTAATTTCTTCCTTTCGGTTAAAATTGTTGTCGTGCTTAAATATCTCAATGGCTTCCCTGGTTAGTCTCGGATAGTAACGCTGCGTTTGATGTAAAATCTCCACCTCGTTAAAAAGAATGTTGTGACCTTCAGAGAGAGCGTGCTCTGCTACGGCTGACTTTTGTGTTTGTCCCAGCCTGCAACTCCTTTTGTGTTCCGTAATTCTCGTGTTGACACTGCGCTTTGTGGTGCCAATGTACACCGACCCACAGCTACATGGAACTCTATAAACTCCGGGCGCTGATAGGGGATCTCAAGCTCTGTTGTATTGTACGAGTGGGTTTAAACACAGTCTTGACCTTGTGTTTTTCCAGTAGCCTGCCGTTCCTATCCGTGACTTTATGGATATATGGTAGACTGGTCCAACCGCGCTTTTCCTCATCATCTCCCGTTGTTTCTTCTTGGTGCTCTACTGTATCCATTCCAACCAAAGGCTCTTTCTAGATGTTTCTAACCAGGGAAGCCATTGAGATATTTAAGCACGACAACAATTTTAACCGAAAGGAAGAAATTACGTTCCTAAACCCAGACTGGAAGCGGGTTCTTCGACATACATCAAGTACTCCGAAACCTCGCGCCACCACCACCACTATCCCCCCCCCCTACTGCAGCGCAACGGCGGGGGTATAAATACGACCGAGCGAACCACTGTCGAATCAGTCAACGTCGGGAAGCACGGGAGATCACTTCGCCCACTGCTTCATCGCCTTTGATAATGTGTACCGCAGCTGTAGACGAAACGTCAGGAAGACCACGGCTTCAAAGCCCGGAAAACACTTTAGATTTTAATTTGACCGGCCGTGAAAGCCTTCACATACCCTTTTAATATTTATTTAATATCCCAGAAGCACGACTCTGCACTGTATTCAGGTCATGTTATCTGGCTGTCGTTTGCATACAAGTTTTATTACTATCTCCTGATAGCGAATAGAGTATAGTTGATATGTGAGCACTAAATTACTTTTAATAACATTTTTTTTTTAATAATAAATGCGATGTTTGGTTACTCTAAGAACAAAAATATTTGTTAAAAATTAAAATTGGCTCATTATTAAATAATGGTGGGTTTGTGTACCATGTACCACGAAAAATATGAATTCCAGTCATAACACTATTATATCTTTGTTTATCGAACTTTGTTTTGTTAAAAAATAGTTAATTGTAATTACTAGGAACCACTTTATAAATTAGTTTTGAATAAAAATTTTAAAACTTTGATAAATTGGTAAAAATATTTTTCAAATGTCGTTTTTTATTAGTTATTTATTATTATTATAGAAATGGTTCTCCTTGAACTTTTTTACTAAAAATTAACATAAACCATTAATTTCTGATGGAAATATCCACATTTTTAATAAATTAAAAAAAAGGAGAGTAATATTGTGGCTTCTTTATTTATTTTTTGTTCGTTTTGAAGTAAAAAAATTTAAATTCTAAACACTGTTTGCAAACATGCAAAGCTCAGAAAGTTTCTGAAGATCAAACAATATTTTGGATGGAGGATTTTTTTAGTACACTGAGAATTGCAGGGATTTTTAATTTTATATTATTTATACAGTGGCATTTTCCTATTTGAGGGAACCTGAATACTTTTTTACTTCCTATCTGAGAAACCGCTCCCTCTACGTAGAGTGTCATGGTCAGAATTCCATTTTATTTACACCAACATCTGGCGTCCCACAAGGTTCTGTTTTGGGACCACTTTTTTTTCAATTTATTCATAAATGACATTATTGAGGGCCTCGAAGTCAATTGTTTATTATATGCGGACGATTTGAAATTATATAAAAAAATTAACTGCTTGAATGATTGTGCCACTTTACAAAATACCCTAGATAAAGTAAATACTTGGTGCAAAAAAACCGCCTTCCGTTAAATGCTAATAAGTGCTCAATTGTGACATTCACTCAAAAACAGAATATAATTACTCAATCGAAAATGATATGCTCCCTAGATCAAATCCTGTTCGTGACCTTGGTATTATCTTCGATCATAAATTATCTTTCTCAACTCGCATAAATAAAGTCACCAATGAATGTTCAAGGGCCTTAGGTTTCATTGTCAGAAATACTCGGGGTTTCACGAATAAGAATACACTGCTCCTGTTATATAATTCGTATGTTCGATCTAAAACAGAGTATGCATCTATCATTTGGTGTCCATATTATAATGTTTATTCAAATAGCCTTGAACGAACTCATAGACGCTCTATGAAATATCTCTCTTTCAGTGAAGATGGTGCCTACCCTGCTATAGGAATATCCAATACAGCTTTATTAGAGAGACATTACTTTACTTCTCTTGCAAGTAGGAGGAACACAGCTGCTTTGATTTTTCTTTATAAGGCCAAATCGACAGTAATGCTATTTTGAATATGCTCAATTTTCATGTTCCAAGAGTAAATTCAAGGCAGAACAATCTATTTTATCTCGAAGCCACTAGAATAAATGTACAGAAAAACTCACCCTTATTCAGAATTTGCAACAACTACAATGCTATCAATGATAGGTGTGACATCTTCTCTTGCAGCATTGCCTCATTAAAAAAAATCAGATTTTAATATTTTTTGTATTTTATTTACTGATTTATAAATTTCATTTGTATCTGTAAGTTCCCATCGTGTAAATGGATTTCTGTTGGGTGGCGTAAATAAAAAAAAAATCTTAAAAAATAGGAAAAATCCGTAATTTAGATTATATTTGCAAGATTTTGCATTTTTACGCTTTTATAGCATTTTATTATATTTTATTATATTACGTAACAGCAATTTCTCCAAATATTAATTAAACAATTCATTATTAGATAATTCAGATAAAAACCTAGATATTTAAAAACTAATTTTGTTAGTTACATTTTTAAAATTGATACGGAATTAAGAAATTTCACAGTTTTTTTAACTTTGCAATATTATGTATTATAGATTATGCCATTGAATATACCAAAATTTATACTTTTGGCCAACATCTTTTATTGATTCATAAGACTTTGCGTCAAGTTTCATCCCTATTTCTAATAAAGTTTTATCGAATATTTTCTCCAAAGTAAACATCTTTTTTTATAGTGTTAAATATGTTAAATTTCATGCCATAAAAAAATTGCAGGGAATTTTACTTTATTATAAAAAAAATCTTCAGCTGAGCTCTTGTTGATACTTAGGCCTCTTTTATGCACGCGTTATTTGTGGCTTGTCGCGGGCGAACAAAGTCAAGCGTTTCTTGTCGTGAGCCGCTTGCAAATTTGATCAGTTGAAAGTGGACATCGGAAAACTTTCTGGTATGACCCATAAATATTGGCAGCAGCAGCGATAATAACACGCGCTGCATATGAGCACCAATTGAAATCAATGTACTTTAAAACGACTGTCGCGACGCGTTTTGTAATACCATGCGACAGGATTTGAGAACGCCGTGACAAAGCGCACATTTAACAACGTGCTTTTAGAAAACGTCGCGTTTTTTGTCGCACCTCGACAGGCGACAAAAAACGCGTGCATAAAAGAGGCCTTACAGCGATCATGCGGCGGAAACAACTTTCAGAGGTTGGTTTAGACCTTTCAAAAATAATGATTTTGATGATGAAGATAACAAAAATAATAACCACTCCAGGAAGTTGCAACCATTTTTTAGAGGGTGGTTTTTTATTTACTACTATATCAAGGGCTCAAATCGGTAATTTTAATTGCTTATGTATTCACACTCGAAATAAATATAATTTAATATTTATTGATCGGTTACAAATATATGCAAATTGTTAAACAAACATGTTTAAATTTTCATGTTTTTATTAAAAGGAATTTAGCAGAAGTTTATTAAAAAATTCCACATGTAGGTGTTAAAGGATCAGATGTATTGTTCGTTTTACAGAATGTTTTTTTGGCAATTTCATTGCTTTGTTTTATTTGTTGTTATTAAAACAAAAACGTAGTTATGAAAATGTCTCTCGTTTTAAAATTTCGGTGGTTCTATTTAGTTTTTTCTCAATATACAGAAAGCATAACTTTATAAAAGGCTATACAGTCACACAAATTAAATGTCAACCAGTTGAGAATGCTCTTCTGGCATTGCCATAAAATTCGTCATTCACTATGTGTCTACTTTAAATTCAATGTCATTTTAAACTTCAAACTTTCATATTTTGGACCCCATTTAAAGGAGTTCCCGAAGTAGTACGGAGGGGCACATTAAACCCTAAGCTTAATTTTTGATGCTCTATCGAAATCTGAAGTCAGAATTTTAAAATTCATAAAGACAAAGAATCAACACACACACACACACATACATACACACAGATCGAATTCAGATACCTAACAATTTGTTCGGTGAAAATGATCATACTTCCTATTTGAATACCAACAGAAATAAAAAATGAAATAAAAATTTGGTAACTTGATTATTTTTGGGAAAAAACATGGTTATTGAAAAAAGTTGAGAAAGGGGAATAAGAAAATTTAAAAGAAGTAAATAATAAAAGTATGACATGTCATTTTCCCCAAATTTTTGTAATTTAAATCTATATTGAGCAATACCAAAAGACTGGAACGAAAATTAGGTGTACCTATATGCGGGAACGACTTGCCTGATTGGATATTTTTGGAAAATTAAAGAAAAAACCTGCTTAATTAACTCTTTTGAGTCCTCGAAATTCTGAAGTAAATGCACTGGAAAATTGGAAAGATCGGTCAAGGTTCATACAGATGTCTGGTCTTTGGGTATAATTCTATTTATAATGTTGATGATGATGATGTTTTATGATGCCTGTCATGCGAAACAAGTGCAGTAACACTTATCGCTTATCATTCATTGTATTTATTGAATAAATTAATAAATAAAATTTTTATGATAAAAGAGAATTTTGCAGATTTCCCACACTTTTTATGTTTTTTGAAAATTAAATATCGTTGTGAAGGACAACTTTTGCTGAAGGAAATTTATAGGATTGTTTATTGTTAATGTGGATTTGTTTTTAATTTTGTTTTTTCTTTCTTTTTTCTATTTAAAATTACATATACCTACCAGGCTGTTAAAAAATATTGTTATTTTTGGAATAGTTGTTAAAGTAATTTGTTTTTTCTTTTAAGTTTGTTAACGAATCTAATTTTTTTTAATATACGCCAACCCAGCAACGCTCAAAGCGACATCTTGTGGCGCGGCCCGTAAGTTAATAGTTATGTTTGTTTACCGAAAATTCCGTTAGAACGGCGCTCGTGTCAAGCAAAATCGAAATGGGCAGGTGTATTGTCAAAACTGTTTTGACAATATTTTTTTGACAGCTGGATGACTTTTCATTTAATTATAAGGAATGAATGATGTTATTGGAATGAATGTTTTTTTAATTATAATAAAATTACAATAACTTTATATTAGTATAAATTTTGGGAAAAGAGGGAAAAATAGTAAATTTTCAAAATTTTTCAAAGGAACTATAAAATATAGGAAGTATTACGAGGGTATTTAAAATTTTTGAATTAGGCAATAAACAAGTTACAAGCATTTCTTTCGGTTTTTAAATAAATATGTACTTTGGCAGAACTCAACAAAATATAGATAAATAAATTGAACCCTGAGAATCTAAATAAATTTAAATGAAAAATAAAATTTTGGCTCTCAACTAAATTTAATTAAAATAATTTTTTTCCAATAAATTAAAAATTGTAAAATAAATATTTTTACAATATATTCGACTGAAGACTCTGGACCTCCTGCTTGAAATGCTAACGATGTCTTCGCAGCCTTTTATACTCTCCAACAAGCCATTTTACAATTTTAACCAACAAAATATATTTTATATTAATGTACCATTCCTATATTTCTAAAAACGTGAGCGCATAATTTGCAAATACTTTTTTGATAGTTACCAAAACACCCATTATATCCTTTTATATGTTTTTTCGTGTCGACGGATCCATTTTTATCAAATTTTAGATTTTATCTATCTATTATAAAATGAAGTAATTTATCATTTAAAATCTCTATATTCAAAAAAACTTGTCGATTATTATCTTTAAATATTAAAGCGTGATGAAATAATAACTTTTACTGCAACATTGTTTATAAAAACATATTAAGTTATATAATTCGATAAAGCAGAATAACAGATTGCAAAAAGTTCAAATTTAAGTTATGACTATAATAATAAATAGAATCGACTTCAAGAATGACACATTCAAAATATGCTTCAGTTTCGGTAATAATTTCTTCATTGGAACCAAATTTCTTTCGCTGGAGCATTCTTTTTAGAGAATACGATGGATGAGGTACAAGTTTGCCATTATGCATTGATTTGGTGCATAATGGTTTTTTCGCAATTTCTTCCTTCAAACGCACCAATAACGACATATAATATTCGCTTAGGTCTTCGTTTCTTCCAAAATCTTACTAGTTGACATTTGGTCAGTTTGGGTGGCTTTCGCCGATTGCCGCCCACTCAGGATGCTGCCCATTTGACTCTGGAGTGTAGTGATTGATCTATGTTTCATCCATCGTTACATACCGCGCTTAAACAACTTCAGACGGATCCGGTTATTACTTATTAACTTTTCTTCAATGAACTGACATTTCCATTACTTAATGCAACAAAGTAATGTGTGTTTAATTTTTTAATACAAACAAAAGTAGGCAATTTCACTCCGCTGTCTACTTATTCATTATAAAATTTCAATGTCTCTTTGCGTTAAAATTCGTTAGTCTATGCGGGTACAATAACCTTTCGGTTTCAACAGAATCGGAATATAAAAACTTTCACCTTCTATGTTGAATACGGAATGATTTCAACTACGTTTACTTTAAACTCAAAGTGAAGAGTAAAATATAATGTAACTGTAGCAGACTGACAGGAGTCATGGGGTAGATAGTCCATTTGCCTGAAAGTCATATTTGTCAAGAAGGTGACATGGAACCATCACTTATAAAGTGCTGCATCACCAAAGCAAGGCATAGGGAAACCACAAAAAATCAGGCCATTACTTTAGACAATTCTTATGGAATGTTTCTTCTGACCGATATGGAATCTGTTTTCGGGTCATCTAATAGTGAAAGGCAAATGTCTAGAAGGTCTTAGAAATCCTCCAGAAGGATAGTGGGGTCTTAGAGGGTCCTAATGTTGGGTTGGGGCAACCTTAAAAAAAGGAGAAGAAGACCAAGACAGTCCTGGGATAATGCGATAGAAAATATTTTTAATTTTAAATCCTGCACAGTTAATAAAAGACGAAAAACTAAAATTTCGCACTATTTTATAATTGATTATTATACGTGTGTATTATTATTACCAATTGCGATAGAAGAAATCATCCATACTGTGATTTATTAAGTAAAGTTATTATATTGTGTTGTAAACCTAGTTCTTCAATTAAGAATACCGATAGTAGAAAGTCAGATAACACCTGTTATAGATTGTGACAAAAAATGTGAAAAAAATAAGGGTGAAATCGGAGCAGATTCTTCAGGTATCTTATATAAAAATTACGTAACTTAAGTTATAAATCGCTGTATAAAATCGTTAATTGCAAAAATATGACAATCTTCATAAATTTTATTGAATTAGTTATATAAATGATTTGAGTTATTTAGAACGATTTATTGTGGGGAAATTTTGCTTTACTAAACAAAATAAGTCCCAAAAAAGCATGAAATTCGCGACAGTAGCATGGAATATTTAAAATAGGACCCATTTTTAGATTTCTCCTACTGTTTCCGAAATATTTGCTTTTTAAAGCTCTTGAGTAAGTCTTATTAATATCCTATCGATTTTTTATACACATTTTCAGAAAAACAAAAAACTATTTGAACAACCCCCGTATATGACCAATTCTATTGCCAATAACTCTCAAACGGATGAAGATAGAGAGAAACAGAAAAATCTCCGAAACTTAAGACGCCATCCTCTATTCGTGTGCCGATTTTCATCCAAATCGGAGAAAAATTTTTTTTTTCCGGAAAACCAATTAGACTGTATAGTGTATAGGGCTCCGAATAAGGTGAAAATTGGTATGTAGAGAGAGTAAGGCCTATAGATAACTAAAAATAATCAGTAAACTATAAAAATAAAATAACTATTTGGAATTTGATAACTTAGCAATATATCTTTAACAATTATAAATGACTAGTGTAATTATTTTTTTCTATTACAAATGTTTCGGATACATTATATTTCTCGATGGGCCAATTTAAATTCGTCTCTTTATAAAGGGTTTTTCATTGGAAATTTGGTGTTTCCGCATACAACTTTTTTACTTATTAACTTGAGTCAAATCTAGATATTTCGGTAATGAGATGGTACAAAATTAATAAAAAATAAATGTTCTTCCCCAAATGGTACTTTTCCAGCTTTAATCCATAAAATCATCAACTATTTCTTATTCTCCTAATTTCTGGATCCCAACCTTATTGAGAAACGAGAGGGACGTATTTGGGACAAATTATTATTATCACTGACTATCTTTCGAACACCCTGTATGCATAAAAAAATGATCATAACATTTGTTCATTGCGCTACATTTAAAAACAAAATTATAAAAATGAGGAAAAATTCCCATTCCGAAAAAAACAACTTTATTTTAAACAAAAATAACGTTGCAAGAAATCTACATTTTAAAGGTTAAACATAACAGAAAATCAAAAACTAGAATGTTCTTTATTCGCGTCTAATTATTTTTTTAGCTAGATCATGATCATTTCTCGACGCATTCTTGATAATAATAATAATAAAATAACGCTGTCTTTACGTATTGTTTAATTTAGTAAATAATACACTTTAGGTTTGATATCCCAAATTGGCCCGATTTTAATCCAATCGATTACCATGTTTGGTTGACTTTTTTTTATTATGTTAATTGACGCCACTGTGGACAAAGAACAAACGAACTAAATATTATAAACATGTATAGGGTGGTTCATAACTTATGATTAATTTAAAAAATGGAGAAAATTACTAAATACACTAAATCTTGGTTTTGAAGCACAATAGACCCATAAAATATAGGTTATTTAGAAGCACCTCGGTGTCCTCCATCTACCCTATGCGCATTTCCCAATGAAACACCCTGTATAAGTACTTCATAAAAAATACGCACCTTGTCCACGTCAAAAGTGTCAAAATATTTATGGTGTTTCATTAAAACACGTTTGTTTCCTGCTATTATTGTGATTACTGAATAAACAAAACAATCACTTCATCTGTGAATGTCTAAAAATTAAATTATGTAAATTATTTATGATATGTATAATACCAGCCGGAACCATATTGAAATAACCAATTATTTATTGATATAAATTACGTGCGACAATATTAAATATTTATTTTTCTTCCTATATTATCAATTTAAACAAATTATTTTATCGTTCCTTATATAATACTTAAATATCAATTAAAAATACTTCGTTGAATGGTAATATCTGTAATATATAAATATACAAACTTAAAAAAAAATTATTCGAGGTGCCACAGTGCCATGACTATAGGCAATTTCAATTACAGTGTTAAACAATACTGGTTGTCTAATAAAAAAAATCCACAAGAAGGGTAACAGTAATAAGCAAGCGGATTGTTGCTCACGCTGTTTTGTGGTCTGAAATAGCGTATTTTGTATTTTTAGTATTTCTATTGGTTAGTATTTTAACATAAAATGAACGTTCACGTAATATAATAATCCAAAATTTATTCAATTTTATAAAAAAATCCTAAGTAAAATTTTGATAGATGATCATGGTTCAAACATGGGTGGTAATTTCGGTTCATAAAGACACCGATCAGTATTTCGCAGGATGGAGTGAAACAGATTTGGCTCATTCTTGATTACAATACGACTTCAGAGATATTTCATTCGTTTTCTTGCGAAAGTTTAGGACGAGGAAATGAAATAAAACGCCAAATAATAAAAGTCAATATGACTAAGGGAAGAATGTAATCGGCCCTTGGTTTGTTTAATTGAAAATATAAAGTGATAGACACAAATAATACATTATAATCTCTTTCATACAAATCTAGAAATTTTGTATATTATGCTCATATATTAATGGTTTGCACAAATTACAAACACTACTTAATTTTTTTTTATTTAATCATATAAAGGTCGAACAAGGCACGCAAAAATAGTTTAGAAAACTTTTTTTTATATAAATTTATAAGAACGTTACAGCTAGACATTTAATTTTCAAGTGTATATGTGTCTAAACATTTTGTCCTGTTAAACAAATTTTACTGTTTAATATTTTTCATGAAAATTTAGTTCTTAGATTTTCGTAATGGTCAAATAAAAATATTTCAATTATTCAGCGCGATTTTTTTTATGATTCTGTCCAGTTACAGCATGATTAAAACAATTCAAACAAATTGTGGGACCTGTTTCAAGGCTCTGTTCAAATCAAAATTTGAAAAAATATTAAAAATAGCCGATTTGTGCTTTCACCAGAAATGTCTTTGAAGAAAGATTTTGTTAATTCTGGTTATCAATCATAGGGATATGATGCCAAAAGTTTAATTTTTTACAAAAACGAATATTGAACGTACAAAAGTTTCTCTTTCTAATGGCGTGTTCATTTATTTTCGCCCTCAATTTTTTCTTAAATTCAAGTATATCTTCTGATCTTTCCCACAAATAAATAGGTTTTCTCAAATTTTCATTCTAATGCCTTTAAGTCGCCGGTAACCGGGATTCCCCCGAGTGACCTAGCGCGTAATATTTTCTAAAATATCATCTAAACTTTGAGGATTGCTGCTGCCAGACTGTTAACTGTTATAAATTAATTGAATAAGTCACGGTTAATTTTTTGAAATTCTTGAATAACATTACAACTGGCAACGCCGCTGTAGCTTCATTTGAAAGTCGAAATTTCTTCGAATGCATTTAACAGTTGATCATGTGACCCCCAGCTGCAATTTAAATAGTAGTTGCCGAAAAGGAAACTTTCTGATTATAAAAATTATACATCAATAGTTGACATATTTCGTTGCCATTTTTTTTAAATTCAATTAGACAAAAAATTGAGACACACTGTACATTTTCATTCATAACTTATCTACAAACATCTCCCGCCTGCAAGAGAAAAAAAATAACAAATATAAATCAAAATTCAGTATTTTTAATTCATTACTTTCTATTTATGAAAACTTTGAATTTCATCATTAGTTTTATCCCTTTATTATAGTAAAAATCCTGAATAGTCGTCTTTGTTACAAATCTCTCAAAAAATTACGCCAACCAAAGCATTTTTAAACCACTGGTAATATTTTTAGTCCTGACTTCTAAGAATTATTAGGTTTATATAAAAATTTTCAATTGATTTAAAATTAAATTGGACAATTGCTTTTCGATTATTGATTGAATCTACCTTTAATTTTTGATTTTTACAACAAATTAAACAAACATTTTTTTAAATAATCGTAAATTCTAAAATCATTACGTATCTCAAAGGGATATTTAAATTTTTCATTATGAAAGAAGCACTGAAATTTGATTTAAATAAATTTACAGCCTACAAATGTGACAAAATCTCGCAGATTTTTGTTTTCTCTAAATTGCTTTTTCTGATTCAGCAGAAATGAAGAATTTTTTCCAAATATTTGCATACTTATTCAATAAATTTAAATAAATTATTTGTTGAATAGAATATAGAGAATATTATTAATGTTTTTAAAATACGTGTTAGTTTAAAATTGACTAAATTTAAATTGCATTTATGGATAATTTTTTTTATAATTCACTCAGTATAATAATACCTCTTTGACACAGAATAAATGTACATAACGTTAGTAAAAGTCGAGAAGCTAAAGAGAAAATGTGTATTTTGTAATATGTTATTATATCGATGTATATTTCGATTTATAAAAAAGTTTGTTTCAAGTAAAAAATTAATAATGGTTATAAAACATTCATTGATCTCTTGAAACTGCTTCCATAATTAAATAACCTTACCTTGTTCATTAAATAGGAATTTTGATTATATTTCTTTAATGAATTAATGTAATAAATTTAACAAAAAAATATCAACAATGCAGAAATTGTAGTGACTCATTTTTAAATACGAAATTTATAAAAATATTATAAAATGTCTGTCTCATTATTTTTTGAATTTTAAACATATATCGAGTGTTTTTAGCCATTGTTTACATTCCTGAATATTTGGGAATATATACCCACCATATTTAAAAAAAATATTCAAACTAGCAATAAAATTCCTTCAAAAATTGTATCTATGTATTCAGGAATCATCAATCATCGGAAATTTTGTTTGTTTTAACTTTTATACTATACATGCTGCAGATACGTCACTTTTGACAAACCAAAATAGACGAATCACTTTAAGATCCCTTTTTTTGCTATTAACAACAAAGTACATGTTTCAAATATCTAAAAAGATCTATATTAGAAAGGTATAAAATTAATAAATGAATTCACAAAATGTTACAAGCTTTGGTAACATAGCTTTTGATTCCAATAAAAAATCTACTTCAGTAAGAATGTGGCAATGAATAGCTCGTACGTCAAAAAAATTTTCAATGAATGATTTTTAAATATGTAGCTTTTTATTTCAAACCTATAGGAAAATTTAGAAAGTAAAATCAAATTATTTAGCGTTTTTTGAACTTATTATTTGTCACCTACCTAAGAATTTTTACCCTTCATTAAAAAACACTCTCTATTTATATATAGAGTGTCACAAAAGTCTCTAACATCTATCATCTTAGCGATTTAAAACAAGTAAATTTTAATAAATACAAATTTAAAAATATTTGTTTCAAAGGACCCCGCACAATAGCATAGGA
Organism: Crepidodera aurea; assembly: GCA_949320105.2. Lineage (NCBI taxonomy): Eukaryota > Metazoa > Arthropoda > Insecta > Coleoptera > Chrysomelidae > Crepidodera > Crepidodera aurea. The sequence goes on from OX439473.1 coordinate 17,362,991, forward strand.
AATTGACCCACAGTGGGATTTGCCTGAAATTTACATATGTTTTTGGTATTGAGTTTCTGATCAAATGTTCTCATGGGGCCCAAACCTCTAAGACTAATGATTTAGCTCTCAGGGCCGTATTTAGTATAGGTGTCCAATAAACAAAAAAAAATTACAATCGATTAAAAATCAAAATAAGGAATGCTATCAAACTTGAATGTACAGTTTGTTGTAATATCTGCAAAAAATAGACGAAAGCATTAAAATATTAACGTTTTGTTCATGTGATTTAAGTAAGAAGTATGAAAGCATTTTTTCTAGAGACTTTACATGCCATGACGGCACTAGCAATCTATTCGGGACTCAAGTGTAGCTGGTATTGATTCTTAATACAACTAAAAAATGTCAGTAGTAATCAAAATAGCCTTGGAGAACAAAAAATGACAAACAGAATACTTAGAGATGATCATGAGTCGTTTGAAATTGATCTTAGAGTGAATGAACCTGGATTTATTAGAAGGAGAGAAAATATCAAGTATTTATTCAATACACTATGCATGAAAAGTCGCCTGACGAGATTAATGAAGAAGATGTATTGATAATAGGATACTACTGCAGCTGCAAAAAGGTGAATTATCCATCGACTTCTGTGTTACAGCATATTAAAGTGTTCATTATTTTGATAATGAGTGCTTTACTTTTTTGTTCACTTCCGCCATCCTGTAAATATCGGTTTCAACTTTGTTAGTTATGAATTAGATATAGTTTTAATAAGATAGAAGAGTTATATTTATATTATAGAGTTTGATAATTCAAAAAGTAAATGACCGATTTCAATAATTAAAACGTTGTAGTTCTTATTTTTTCCTGTTACTATCTTTCTTAAAAAGCTACAAGATAAGTCTTACATAAAGTTTATAGGTTAGGCCGACCACCTTGGATATTAAGATGGCGACCACTTTTGTTATGTACACAAAAAAAGCTACATTCATCTTTCAAACGAGCTATCAGCCACTGAAATAGGACAAGAAATAAGAAAGTTATAAATGGAAAATAATGTAGGACGAAATATGTTTCACAGAGGACTTGTGCTAAAAGACAAATGCTAATATTTTACAATATTTGTTATTTAATTAAATTCTAATAGCAAATAAAAAAATTATGGGTTTGAGAAAAAAGTGTCGTTGTTTATTTGGCACCTATACTAAATACGGCCCTGAGAGCTAAATCATTGGTCTTATGTATGTATATTTCAGGCAAATCCCACTGTTGGCCAATTTCCTATGCTATTGTGCGGGGCCTATGGAAAATGAAAATTAAGGAATCTGATTATTCCAGGGCTCAATAAAGATCTTGTTTGGATCTATAAACTTTCGGTATAGTTAAATTAAACGTTAGTTTTTGCTACAAAAAAAATTTAAACAACGCGGGTTCAATTTTATAATAGTTTTATTATACTATCAGTATCGAGGATGTAAAATCTAATAGATTTTTTTCTGAAAAACTTTTATACAAATACATTTAGCAAAAAGATGAATAGCACTTTACATTTTATATTTACAGGTTTTATTTACGGAAACGCAAATACAGGGCGATCCAAAACAACAATCTAGTAAACTCTATAAAAATTGTCAATTAAAGAACATATTTTTTTTTAAATAAATGTTGTAAATTGAAGTTGAAACATTGATTTATTTTTTTACAAAAATTTGTAGTACTTAAAGAAGTATTATTTAATATTTTGGACTGTCCTGTATTTTCGTTTTTTAAAAATACTTCATAATAATATCGAAAAGTAAAGATATAAGATATGTTCCCTACACTTTTACTTTTTATAAAATCTATACAATTTATTCTTTAGGAAGATATTTGTGCGACCAATTTCATAAAATTCTTCTTGCTGAATCCAACAGTTTTGCAAGAATTGTCAAAAGTTTACCCGTTTTGATTTACAAGCTCTCAAACTATTTCGCAAAACATAATTATGTCAAAAAACATTTTGTCGCAGATCCTAGGTATTTGTAGATAAGTGGCAACGTTGTACTGCACTGGTCCATTATATTATTATTTGTAAATGGATGTATTGCTTGTTTTTTAATTAAATTTAATAAAATACTTACATCATTATTTAGAATGTTGATAATTAAGAATACTATGACCTACTGTCTGTCTCGAGATGCGCATTTGCCACGCACTTTTTACAAAATTATCTAATATTTTTGTGTCTCCAAAATATTTTGAATTCTTGTAAACCAAAAAAGTATTATAAAGATATAACAATAATAGACTAATAAGTCTAATATAAATATATATAAGCTAAAAACTAAAATATATTTTGCTTTAAAATCTTAGAATAACAAGTCAAATATAATAAATTATTTGAGTTTTGTAGTCCCCCTTCTTTACTAAGATAAACTATTTTTTAATGTTGGCTATAATATCATCAACAAAAAAATTGGATCACAAATGATTATTTACAACGATATTTGTCACCACCAAGCAAATTCTATCCCGAACTTTTTTAAAATTTACTTACAAAAATTACTAAGACTTTTTTTGAAATTTAAAAGAACAACAGGAAAATATTTTTTGTTTGATGAAGCAAAATTAATTAAAACAAGCATAAAGCGTTTATTTACGAAAATTTAACAAATGCCAACATCTTTTTAAATAATAACTAGAAGAAAAAGTAAAAAATGGGACCACCAGAAACATTTTCATAAAATTTGACAAAAATCCAACAGCAAAAAATGTTCCCAAAACGACACAGCATTTTTCTTATCCACAAAATATCACGCAATCGTATTAGGCAGCACAGATCTGTACAAGGAATACCAAAAATGTCAAAAAACTACAAAGAACAACTAATATATTCCGTAAAAATTAATTCATAATCTATAGATTTATATATGGTAATACTAGGCTCATGATGGTACTTTGTGGCACTCCTTTGCGAAATAAGCGAGATATACTTCTCTAAATATTGATAGGTTATTTTCAATAATAAAATTTAAACTCAATATGCCAGTCGTTCTTTTCCTAAAGATACAATGTCCTTGCACAGATCCGTAGCTGTCGAAACCGAGGCATGGCCCAAAATTGATGCTGTAAAAAATGTGTAAAATGTGTAAAACGTTTTGAAAATAGTTTGTTTTTGTTCTAGTTTGAAGTCCAGTTGCGTCCGTCGACGCTTAGCCTATACTATGTCAACAATTTGAAGAACATAATGGCCAGGGAAATGTTGATGAAGAGGACTACAAGGACCAACTGCTGGCGCGAAAACCAGTCCTGGAAAATTTAAAAAAAATTAGAATTTTTAATTATTTTCTTTTATTTATGTATTAGAATAATGAAAATGTATGTTTAAAATAATAAAAAAATACTCATATAAACGTTGATCGTAAAAATAATGATATGTTGTTACCATAGTTGGGAATCTGAGGCCTTCTAGAAAGCGTTTTAAAGAGGCTGTATACAACTCGCGAACATCCACCTAAAAAACATGAAATCCTATGTAAAATGACCTGCCGGATTCGATTTTTTGTTCGCCCTTTGATCCGGAATTGCGAAATGTGTCAAAACATGCCATTTTTGAAAAAACTGAAAATTTTCAAAACGGCAAATTCTAAAGTTTGGTTACGAACGCAAAGACAATAATTATATAGTGCCAAAATTAATGTCAAAGAGGCAAAACCTACATTTGTAAAAACTACTCCATTTTGCAAATGTAAATTATTTAATTGTAATGCGCGTCATCTTTGTTGCACGTTTAAAGAAGGCTGTAGTTTTTACTCTCTCTGACACACTAATCGCTTTATAGTTCCACAGCATCCTAATGCCAAGAGATGCGACGCGCCGATTCAATTTCCTTCGGTTTTAAAAAAGTACACAACCCAAACTAAACCGGATCAAAGGGCGAACAAAAAATTCGAATCCGGCAGGTCATTTTACATAGGTTTTTTAGGTGGATGTTCGCGAGTGGTATAGAGGTGGTCGAATTCAGCACCTCAGATTCCCGACTACCAATAGACAAGAAATAGGTTGGCAGCAAGATAGGACTATTTCTTATTTTATGTTCATTTTAAAGAAATATTTACACATTATTTTGGACGTCCAGCACGTTGGCCTGAAATAACACTAGTTGATTTTTTCTTTAAAAACCAGAACAAAGGATTTAAAAATGTATAATGGGTATAATAAATTACTTTGGAATAATAATATTGATTAGTTTTCATAAAATGTTGAATACAGAGCGAATGAAAAGTAGGAAATGGGGCTCTGAAAACATAGAGTTTACTTACACATTACCAAAAATTAATGTAACATAAAATTAATCTACGGCCTTGGTTCTTCAGAACACTGATGATGAAACAAAAATAAAGAAAACTGTAAATTAATACACTTCGATAGGAATAGCTGTGGCTACCAAGGTCGAATGTGTTATCACAATAGAGTTAAGTAGTAGATAAGAAAAATATTTGCCTTTGCGGCGTTGCCAAATAATCTTTTATATGAAGAGATAGGGAAAATGTTATTAAGAAAAAGTATAAGAATATACAGATTACGAAAATATTTTCAAATATACCTAAAAGTTTACTTGGATACGGCTATTTTTCGGAAATTTTATTGAATTCAATATTTAAAAAAAAAAATCATCCAGTTATATAGAAAAATCAATTTTATTTTTACTAGATTTCAATAAAAATATATTTTTCGGAAGTTAATATAAGAACAAAAAACAATTATCTACAAAATATTTTATATAAGCAGGACTACGTAAATTAAATACATTTGACAACGTTGTAGAAATTTTCAAATTTATGCACCCTGCAGCTACAGCTATTTCTGTTGGCCTGTACAAAGTAAATATTTGCACAATCGTTTAACGAGATAGATTCCAGACATTAAAGACTCCCCATCTATTTCCTGATAAACAAAAATACCCTCAGATTAAAAAAATTATTGTGTAATTCTAAAATATGTGCCCTAACTAAAATCAAATAGAAGCTTGTGTGGTACATGCCGTAAAACCGAAGCTGATAAGCCATGCTTTTTGTTATACAGGATGTCTTCTCTAAATGAATAATACAGGGTGTACTATTTTAACAATAAAATTTTATCCTTTAAATCAAATTGTTAAATCTAAAAGAAAACCATTCAAATCATAATTTTTATTTGTATCTACACCACTTTATATTTTATTCTGCTCAGAAACTGAGGAACCCAAAATGCCTTTGACATAAACATCTACAGTGCTCACCAAAATGTTGGATGCTATATTTTTTCAGTTCGTGGAAATTTGTATATGATGTATTGTGGTGATATTATAAAAAAGAGTGGTATAAAAAAAGGAAAGAGGGATCGCTAGGTAAACAGGGGAGTTTGAAAGATGAGGTAGACGAGAAAATAGAAAGTAACAGAAGAGAGGGAAGACAGGATTTAGAGAAAGTAAGGGAAGAAGTGAGGATTTACGTTCAAAAGGAAACAGTAGAAATAAGAGAAGAATTAGAAAAATTCAGGTGTCAGATGACACAACAAAATAATCAAGGAAGAATTCCAACTGGAGCAATAGGGGGACAACAAGATATAATAATAATAAGAGACAAAGAAAAACCAAATATTGAATTTATGGGAGATCAGAGAATACATCCCATGAAATATTTAAAAGATCTTGAGAATTGGATGGCAGTAGAAAAAGTGCAACAAAAATGGAAAAAATGAATTGGCATGACTTTGAAAGGAAACGCGAATAGTTGGTGGAATGTCATGGAGGATAGAATAGTAGATTGGCAAGGTTTCAAGGAAGAGTTTGCCAGCAATTTCTGGAGAGATAATATACAAGATAAGGTGGGAAAGGATATGTATCAGGCCAACAATGGAAATGGGGGATATGTGATAAGATATTTATTGAAACATTTTCCGATAGAAATACGACGTTACTCTTAAGGACATGGAGGATGAAACAAAGCTAATGGAATATTTAAGGAAAATGGAAAACTTAAAAAAACACATATGGAGGGATGGTAGGAGTGCCAGAATAAAAAATCTGGAGACAAACTATGGAAGATATAATGACAGAAATCAAGAAAATAGATGGAAAGATAACAGAAATTGGAATCAAAATAATACGGCGTACACAACGTGGGGAATTTGAAATCGTGAGGTTAAAAAAAAATAGGCTAGTAAATAAAAAAAATAGGTCAAGTGCAGGGTGTGAAATGACACATGTTATGAAATCCGACAGAAGAAAGTGGCATATCAGGAGAGGACATAGAGAATAAGATGGAGGAAGAAGTAGAAGAAGTAGCAGAAACCTCCGAAGGATAAGAAAATAAAATGGAACAAATGTTGGCCATGCTCATGTCAGGCATTAAAAAAATCAAGAAGAATTAAAAATGAATATAAGAGAAAATCAAGAAAATTTGATAAGAGAAGTAAGAAGAGAAATGAATATAACATGATGGAGAAAATCAGTGGGAAAGATTGAGAAAAAATTTGGTGAGATGGTTGTCAAAAAATAAAATAAAAAGTAAATTGAGTTAAAAAAGAAAAAATGAATTACGGAGAGGAAATATAGGGTTAATGGAGAGTTAAAATAATTGCATAGAGAAGATATAAGGCCAAGTGGAGAATTAAATGGTTTGATTATAGAATAGAATAAATACGAGCAGAAGAGGTGGAGTAGAGACCAGCAGGAGATTGAATGAGAGCAAGTGGAAGGTGTGGAACAAATTAAGCATAAGAGGTTGAGTAGACACTAGCTGAGGAGATCGAGTAAGAACAAGTAGAAGAGTTTAAATAGGGAGGAGTATAAGAGATGAAGTGGATATTGGGAGAAGAGGTTAGGGACACGCGCAGAAGTTGTTTTTTTTAATTGTATGAAGATTGAAAGGTGGGGTAGAAAAGTTATAAATAAGTAAGTAAATCTCAACAACCCTATTCCATTAAATATTATAGTTTTTTTGCTGTTGATTAAATTGTGGTTTGTTTATTTTTGATGGTTTAATAGATTTAATAGTTTTGTTTAATAAAGTATTTGTGTTGTCATTTTAGACTTTTTGCGTTTGCACGGACCCAAGAAAAATAATGTCTTATTAAAATTAGGGGTAAGCGGGGTAAAATAAATAAAAAAATAATAAAATAAAAATAGTAAAAAATAATATCGAGACAGTATAGATTTATTCTGAATTTATTTTAAAGTTTTATGCTTCTTTTGAAGTGTAACAATAACTATTTAAAAAATACCAAAGTACCAAAAAAACTATTGAATATTCATTAATTCAGAAGAATTTTTTTTCTGAGACATCCTGTATAAAGTGGTACGGAAACGAAAACTGTTAGTATTGACTTTCGATTTCCGCAAAAAATGTTAGACTTAACCTAGGTAAGTTACCAAAAGAGACATTGAACGAATATTTAAAAACTGTACAGCCAAAGAGTTTTAAAATTATTTTTTTTTATTATTTCTTTTTCATTCAAGACAGGTATCTGTCGTTTGGATCTTTCAGTTGGGTCCGTATAAAGAGGGAGGGGGTTCATATTTGTGATATTTACAAAATGAAGTTAATCAAAATCAGGTAAAAATATTTTTTTAAAATGTGAAAAACTACGTCAAATTATAAAATTGATATCAAAATAATTTTCCTTGAATGAAGTGTGACGAAACTACGTAGGAATTTCTACATAATGTAAATATCGGATTGGTCTACGATTTTCCTACTTCTTTCACAAAAAAATGAAACACCCAGTACTTTGAAAAGAGACAATGAAAGATTCGTCTCAATATGTACACAACAACCCCCCTCTATCCCCTTAATATATTTTTTGGCTAAGCGAATACGCTTCTTTACAATTTAGAGATGAACCAATCTTTAAAAATTTTGTGACTAACGAATAATTAATTCATAATACTGGGATAATTGGCAAAAAAACACTTGTTTTATACCAAAAGTATGAAGTAAGAAGGAAAATATGGCACGACGCCACGATATCTTTCAAACATCATCGTTTGTAAAATTCTGAGGCTGTACAATTTTTATCTGAGTACGACATCGAATGCTTCAAAACATAACCTACATAGAACAATCCATAAACGTTTGAAAATTACATAAAACTGGGTCACGAGTTTTGTCCGTTTGTTACAAAGTCATGTTAAATTCGATAAAACAAACTTTTAGGAATTTTATGAATGGTATAATGTGGGTTTTTATAACTGCAACAATTTTCGATTGTTGGATTGCATTCTTGAGCTCCTTGAGATTTTTCGGTAAACAAATAAGTAATTTGGCCAAAAATAACTTGGCGGACTTTATATAGATGTTACTGTGAATTGTAGATGTGGTGCATCAAAATTATGTTATCGTGATTCAAACGAAAACACTTCTACAAATTTGTTAATCATTATAAATAATAATCGCGGTATATTTTGAACCAGCTTCTTCCCCTTTTTGAACAAAAACGTTACTGATAATATTTTTTCAATAAAATTTTGACACCTCATAATGAAGAATATCATCAACTTTTGATTTTTACCCTATAATACACTCCATTAAAAATAAAAAAGTACCGTAAAAAATTTTTTTTGATACGTCTTATAGTTTCCCAGATATTTAATTTTTTAGCTAGGCGTGCGACGACGCGGAGTCATCGGCTGCTGTGACGTCACTTTACAACGGTCGGTCAGTGCGTGCTCTGTTCCCGACCTATGTTTATGAAGTTTGCGTCGAAAATTGAGAAAAATGTCGAAGAAATGAATTAGTAGCGTGTGTGAGTTGGAAAAAACCATGATAAATGGACCAAATTTTACCTGGGTCGATTCCCTCCCCCTGTTTTAGAGAATGCTGAACACGATGGCGGTATCAGAATTTCTCTTTTCGTCATCCGAACCCCTAAATCGGCCAAAAACAACCCCCAAAGGGGTTAAACGCGCAACACATCATTTCCCTGTAAAAAAAGTCTTTCCAACCGTTTTCGAGGATTTTGAGCACGGTGGTGTTGTTGAAGATTACTTCCAACCCTCAACAACCCCTCCATCGGCCAAAACTCACCCCAGAAGTCCTTTCGGGGTGGCCGATGGAGGGATTGGTGAGGGTCAGAAGTAATCTTCAATAACACCACCTTGCTCGGCATCCTGGAAAACGTGGGGAAAGACGTTTTTTTACAGGGGATAGTTTTTGGCCGTTTTAGGGGTTGGGTTGACCTAAAGAAAAATTCTGATACCGCCATCGTATTCAGCATCCTCAAAAACAAAAATGTTGGTCTATGTTCTTCCGACTCACACACGCTATTAGGTGCAAATCATGAAGAGAGCTCATCCAAGTTATCAGATCGTCCTTTTTCAAAACCGTCATCCATATCTAATATTTATACTTGTAATACTAGACACTAGTACAATACTGATGCACATAAAAACTTAAGTTAAAAACGTTATTGTGGTCGAACATAAAGAACATCCGATAGCAAAGCAAGGAATGAGTTTACGGTGAGAACGTTGTGTTGTAAAATGACGTCACACGAGCATAGCGCGCTCTCCCGAATTATTTGAGTAAGAAGGAAACTAAAATTGTCGTAAATTTAACACTATTTGCTTGATTTAAATGAAACAAAAACAGGCGTATTTCTAAACATTTAGGCTACACGGTTATGAAGTCTCAAGTCACTTAACAGACCCAATGATATTCTTCATTACCGGTACAAAACAATGTTGTGGAAATTACAGAGAATCAAAGTATTGCCACACACAATGAACATATAGGAGAAGATTGTAGTACAACTATTGAAGGATAATATCTTAATGGAATCAGAATCAGATTGGATTTATTACTAGACAAATCATAAATAAATATGAGGAGAATCTTAAATCTTATACTATAGATTTCTACGAGAGGAAGTATGTAAATGTACGCGGGAGAAAATAGCATCAGAAAAGTACGTACGAATCATACAGGAAATGTATAGAGAAGTAGGACTATCTATTTCGCTCGTGCTACAAACTCTTCAATACTTTACTCATGGGAAATGCGTGTTTCGTGCGAGTTGTACGCTATACTTTATCTACGAAAATTTTTATTTTGTGGAAAAATTCACTTAATACTTTACGCTGATTTAATGTTTTCAAAGTAAGTAAGTATACTTCAAATGGACAAAACTCTAAAACCCAGTAGGCACACAGTTTGGACAGCGGAGGACAAACAATTTTACTATAGCTAACATACCTATCGGATCTCTGTAATGCGATAGCGAGGGGAAATAGATAAGTCACATAAAAAGAGTTTGGATAAGTACTTTCAAGATGTAGAGACAGTACTACCAAAAAGATTATTGTACGTATATATCCCATATATTTTCCAAAAAAAAGGATTTCATGCAAACTACCAAATTGACTATAAAAATCGATTTTAGCAACTCATCAGGAATGCTTAAACATGCTCCTTTGCTTCCTTGTATCAGCCATTGGCTTGTTATTTATGTATCAATTTTAATACATGAACTTACAGTTTTTTTGATTCTGGATAAAAACTAATGCGGTTTCCATCAATTAATTTATTTAATAATTATTAACTTGGTCTGTATGAAAATTAGCGAAATCACTACTTTTAAAATTCTGATATTATGGAAACAATTATAAATGAGAATTTGAAAAAAGAAGGGGAGTTTTTTCATGTACTAGATCTATTTTAAATGCAAATTTGTCTTACGAGGTTGCGTTTTGTTCGAATAGAATTTTTGAATAGGGAATAACTGACAAATATTTGGACAGGAAATTGAAAACATGAAAAATAAAATAACTACACATATTTTTTTAGTTTACAACATTCAATCTCTTTACTTTATTCAACGCTTTTAACCCAATGTGATGCTTGTTTTTAAACGTATCTTTATAGTTATTTAACCAACAAGTACATTAATCGCATTTTAATGTAAGAGTTGGTTACAATACTTTTCCGTCGACAGTATATTTTTCTAAGGTGGAGAAAAAGTTTACGACTTTTATTTTATTTATTAATTATCATTTTTATATTTATAATTATATATGTTTATAGTCGAAATATTACAATTATTAAAACTAAATGGAGACACATTAGAACTTGTATGGTTTTGTGAGTGTAAGTTTACTTCGCTACTTTGGATATTTGTGACAGAATTTATTTCAGCGTCGGTAGAACGAGTGGTATGATAAGCCTGTGTTGCAGTTTCACAAATAATTTTTTTAGCTGTATTAACTTTATTTTGTAACGAATTCTCAGTATATCCTTCTGCCACAGCAGTGGATTTCCAACCACCAAGTCGTTTAATGGCTGAAAAATCTGCACCGCTGTCTGAAAGTATCGAGGCAGAAGAACGCCGGAAACAATGTCCCGTATAAAGATGCGGCTGTTCCAATTTCAAAAAAGTGGCTATTATGGACGGCATCTTCGAAAATGTATTTACACCAATTGGCTGCGTAGAACATTTACCATTTTTATAAAAAATAAAAAAGCGTTTGTGTTGGGTATGTACTGGCCTCAATGAGATATAGCGTTTAATTAAACCGATAAGGGTTTTTTGTTCATTGTTTACTATGGCAAATATTATGTTTGAGTGTGTTTTAGATGCTTTAACTGTTACGAGATATTTTGATCCTAAATCTTGAACGTCATCCGTTTGTAATTTCAATAATTCATCTTTTCTCATTGCTCCAGATACTCCGAAAATCAAGGCAACCTACAAAATGATTTATCACCCAACTATTGAAAATTTAACTTTTTTAAATTTACCTTTGTCACTAAAAACAGGTTGTCAGGAGCATCAGAAATAAATCTCGAGCACTTTTGACTTCTTCGGTATACATCCTTCTTTTTTCCTCTTGATAAACATTATTAATTTATTAAATTTGCTAATGTCTATGTTATTTTTTAAAATCAGTGTCGATTTCAGCGTTGAGTATTTTGGCCATAAACTTGCAATTAGGCCGCTTTTTGCAATATCTGAGAAATATGCCAACAAAACCGTCTCTGAATAATGCTTTATTTGCTTTTCATTGCTCCAATATATAAATTCGGCAGACGTTTTTTCATAGACTTCTGCTCATTCCGGTAGTATACTTAATGAAGCTGAATTAGCACTTTCTGTTATTTCCGGCGGAGTTAATGTAAAATTTTCATCCACCTCCATTTCTTGGTAGAATTCAACGCTAATCACCACCAAATTTCAGAATTATAAACACAAAACACTAATATTGACCGTGAACAGCGTTTTAGTTTGACGCTGTTTTCTTTTGTTAATTAATCGTGTATTAATAGGGGTCATTAATGTATGATTTTGACTGATTTTGAGAACGTTAATAACGTATGTAAATACAAGGTCGATGGAAAAATTTATTGTTTTAATTATATATTGAATTTAATGTTTCGTTTTAAATAATTCTTCTTCTTTCTTCCTTTTGTGGGCTATACCGTTAGGCAATTTACCCAGAATTATCCCAGGGAGAGGGAATAGTCTTGCTCTTGGCAATATTCTTCTCCCAAATTAAAATAAATTTGGAAGTATCACTTTAAAAATGCACTTATACATATATCAATAATTTGTTGTGATTTATGAAAATGTGGTAAGATGTCTTAGATGTTTTAAGATTTCAAATTCAAACGGTTTTATAAGTCTGACATTCGTTTTTCGCATTTTGACGTTCCGTTTTGACGTTTGACGTTTGGTTTCTGACAATTGAGATTTAATATTTGTTTTAGATGCTCGATGTAAGTTTTTCGACATTGAAATCAGGAAGTTCTGCTAAAATAGGGTTCAAAAGTGTGAATATTGTCGAAAAAATTGCGATATCCTCAAGTGATTGTTTTTTTTGTAAGAAAATGCATAGGAAATTTTGAATAGTCTAAATAGCGAATTTTTTAAAGTCAAGCAATATCGTAAAAATAAAAAAATTGTATAACAATTTTATCAATTATATAGATATATTTATAAATAAACCCATTAGTTTTTTGAATATGAGACAACTTTGGAACTAAATTTATTTGAATTGGATGTTGCACAATTTTTAGTACGAAGAAGAAAGTGCCACTTTGACCAGTCGAAAATTTTGCAACCCCCAATGCAATGTAGAAATTTATGAATTGTTGATAGTTGATAGTTTGATTTTCAGAAATGAATTAAACATTTATGAAAATTATCCATTACTTTTACGAAAATAATCTTTTTGGTAGATGCTGTCCCTGTCACGACACTAGCAGGTTTTTTTAAGGACTACTCGTCTCAGATAAATCCTAGGTAAAGTCGAACTAAAAGAACGGTGCGAGGCGATTGTTATTTTTTTTTTCATTTTCAAAGTGAAGAAGTTCGAAAATAGTGTCGTTGTGTCTGCTCGGAAAATCAAACAATATATAAATAAAGCCAATTCGATTTCGTTAAAGGTATAGAAAGTAGATCCAGAATTTCATGGAGATAGATGCAGCAAAATGTAGTTTTGTTTAGTTTTATAATTATAAAAAAATCATCTAAATTATAATTTAAATTTAAAGTTAACAGAGCCCACAATGAAAATTATATATACCCAGCAAACTCTGGCCGTCTTCTGGCCCAATGCATGATCAGTCGGCAATATGCTGGCACATCGGCTCAGTGTATGAAATATTGTAATGGGATGTTTGCTGGGTAGTAAAATACAGTTCAGAATACAGAATTAGGGTATGACAACCTTAAAAATTGCGTTTAAAGGTGAAAATCATGTTTTTAAGTATTCCTTTAAAATAACTCAAAAGGTAAATGGATATTAATTATTATGCTTGATATTTATATAGGGCACCGAAACGAATCGATTCAGATAGGTTTTATCCTCGGTAGGGATTGTAAAAGACTTAAAATTGATCATATTTAATAAAATTCACTTAAAAATTAATATATCTGTCTAAATGCACATAGTAGAGGCCATTTTTTAGGCTTACATTCTTTGTAAATCATCACAAAATTAAGATAAATCGTAAAATGAATACCAATTTTTCCTTTATACTTTTAGGGGCAATTCGCAAACACCGTTAAATTGTAAATCAAATAAAAAAAGCAGGAATTACATTTTTTTTGTCAAACCTACTTGGATTTTATTTTTTTGAACATACGAATAAAGCGAGCCTGGAAATATTAATTTTTAAGTAGATTTGATCGAAAACTAGCAATTTTACATCTGTTACAACCTCTAGCGAGGGTTCTCAAGGGCAAATTTTTTTGTGAAAAAAAGAGGAATTAATGCGAATGTGGTACAAAATGTGTTTATTTCTTGCCTAGATCCTGGAAGGCACTGATTAATTGCCCTAATTTTTAAGTAAGTAAATTAGGCTGATTTTGCGTATTTGACATAATATGACCAATATGAGGCAAACAAGGTATCGTTAAAGGAACAAAAAAAGAAATCCTGTTGTTTTTTTCAGTTATAGGCATCAACTACTTTGGAGATTGTTTCCCATAGGATCAGCGCTGTTAATTAGAAGCCAATAGTGAGTGGGAACAGAAAATAATCATTTCTTTCGATTTTTTTTATTATTTTTATTTGGTATATCATAGAGACAAGGATTTTTAAGATATCAAAAACTACGAATGGCAAATATGTCATCAAATAATTTTTTTTTAAATATTGATAAAGAGAATAAATGAAAATTTAAAATTAGTTAAATTAAAAAAAATAAGTCAAGGTATATTTATTTTAATTGATTAGAAAAGAAAATATTTTACTTATATCTTGTTCTACTGTCTGGATTTTAAAACCACTTTTTTATACTAAAATGTTTTTAATTTGACTTTTTTGTTTTTTTTTAAGTCGAAACGTCAAATTCTATATCTCGTTTGCCTCACCTGTCATCTTGGGTTCAACAAAAATTTGTTTTAAAATAAATAACGTTTCTATTTGGTTTAGGTCACGCCTTTAAACTGTTCTAAAAGTTTACAGATGATGTTTATTAAATATTATTATTACAATTCCAAACTCATACAATCTACTGCATCTACCACCCAAAAAAAAAACAAAAAACAAAAACGACACAACACCGACTAAAAGTTGATCTAGTTCACATTGTAGACTTCCAATTTATCAAACAATTGCATCGAACAAAGGTCGTCTCACACATGGGAAAGCAGATGCGATAATGGTAGCAGATTTTACATAATGTCAGAAACTTAAAAATCTTATCAAAGGTCAAATGTAAAAATAGTTGTTTTCTTTTTTAGTTTCGTACAAGCTTTGGATTTGTTGCGATCCCTTATTGCTGGTACATATTTATATATGTAGAACTTATGATTTTTAATTTTAATTGGCGTCTTAGCAAAGTTCATCATAATTAGGGATACCAGTTGTCTCCAAAATAAAAGCCAAAAAAGAGTTAAGCCAACTTGAAAATATATAAATTCCCAATTTGCATTGGAGATGCAAAGTTTTTAACCATTTGTGATCAAAGTGCCACTCTTTTCTTCTTACGCATGTTTGGAATTTGACTTATTGGATACGATGGCCCAACATAGGTGGCCAAAAGGCAAGAACCGGTTTTAGTATGTCCACTCGAATAGATTGAGTTCCAAACTAGCTTTCTTATTTAGATTTTATATTAAACATTGATGATTTCCTTGATACACTTGGCAAGTGTCAATATTTTCTTTATTTTATTTGGAAAGTAGATAATCGCCATGATTTGGTAATGTAATGACAGCTACAAGTAAGTTATTTCTTTTTTATCATTAAATTGCTAAATTATTTATTATTATTATTTAAAAAACTAAATTATATAATGATTCAGATTATTCTAAATATATTCGACATTTGATTAGTTGAAAGTTGCATTAAATTATCACCATGCATCGCTGCCGTTGTCGCCCCAGCTTTCCCGCACCGGTGTGAGAGATCCTTAATCAATATTTTTCTTTGTAAGCCTACCTTGACTTGGGGACTGATTAAATATAGAAGGGGGTTGGCGCGAAGTCTCTCATGCTCGTCCTGCTGCCTTCTCATTTCTTCTCTGCGAGCCGAACCTAAGTAAGAGACTTCTTCTCTGGACATCGGCCCCGTCGCTCTAGGGAGCTCCTGGAAGTCTGGAAGTGACTTTTTCCTCTGTAACGAAGTTTGGGACACTAGGTTCTGGAAAATAAAAAAGAATGGAGGATGTAGAGGTGAAATGAAAATGTTTCCAGTTCAAGCGGTTTGGGCTTGTTGTCGATGAGTGAGTATATGGATGAGCGTGTCAATAGATGCTGTGAATGAAAATTGGCATGAAGGGACCATTCTCCATTTACAATCGCAAATATTTTAAATAGTGTTGTTGACACCCCTTTTATTTTTTAATACTGTAGAACATTCATCGAGTTGTTT
Source organism: Crepidodera aurea (assembly GCA_949320105.2). Lineage (NCBI taxonomy): Eukaryota > Metazoa > Arthropoda > Insecta > Coleoptera > Chrysomelidae > Crepidodera > Crepidodera aurea. Next base: position 17,379,306 of record OX439473.1, read on the forward strand.
CATTTAAAAAAAAAATACAAAATAATAACCTTTCGTTAATGCAAAGCTTTTGCAATAGTTTATTTTTAGTCGATATCGCTATTTATTTATTATGTAGTACTGAAAAAATTTTGGAACAGATCCATAACCATCAGTAGACGCGACATCATTGGAAATATTCTTGTTAAAATATATATTTTTTTAATTTAAAACACCATTATTTATGTATCCGTTCATATCTGACAGTAAACATCATTTTACCTTTTGTTTTTGGAATTATTTAATGCAAATACCTAACTAAAGAAAATTTCATGAGGAATCAAACGAAAATAGTTCCAAAGTTGTAGGATTTATTAACAAAAAGTAATGGAAGATTTTCTGAACCCTTACACGATCGTTCAAAACTTCAATTTTTCTAAATTCAATTTTTAGTTTGAGCAGAAGCGCAAAACGTCTTAAGAGCATCCAAATAATACAATAGTGTATTCGAACCTCGACAGGTGGCGTATCGATCCAACTTTCCGAGGCACGTCTGGCCAGGAAGGCGGGGGAACACATGAGTTCTTCTTCTTCCTCATCATCTCCTTGAAACCACTTCATGGCCAATCATTCACAAGAAAAAGAAAAAAAATACGCGGCGACTCCTTTGTTCGTTTTTTGCGGAGCAAACCGACCGGGTAAACTGTAATATTGCAGATTCCAATGTTAGCTACTAAGCTGGCTGGGGTAGAGGTGGGAATTCGTTGTAGGAACGGTTATAACGGAAGTAAAATAATATAAGACGATTTGAGGTGAAAAACCAAACTTTAAGCAATGGAAATCAAGTTTTTAAAATGGGTGAATGGGTTACGAAAACGTAAAAGTATGAGCGAAGTTTTCAGAGAAATATTGGGTGTGAAATTTATTTTAATACTTGTTGAGTTGAAGCAATTATCAAGATTTAGACATGTTGAAAGAGCAGATGAGGAAAATAAGGAGGAATAATTAAGAGAAGAACTTTTATCTATGTAAGACGTCGTTATATTTATTAGTTTGCCGCGATAGTATATTTTGGTATTGGAAAATATGGAAAATACAACTTATATAAAGTATAGCAAAGAATTTTATCGTGATTAAACCGTTCCAAAATATAACTGTTTCCACTTAAGTCACCAACTCTATTCAAGGTACGTTTGAGTACGTTTTTAGATTATCCCCACCAGGATAAGACGCCTCGCGTCCTCGTGTCACAGTCGCCGTCGTCATCGTCGTCGCTTGTCCGCGACGCCAACGACCCGTCATTCAAAGCCAACTCAAAATTTACCAGAGACGTTCGGAAGGAAAATCAAAAAGGAGCGTAACAAAAAAATATGATTGGTTTTTATTTTAAATTTCACTTTTTATAATTTATAAATAAATTCTAATAATTAAGGCCTACATAGGCAGGCCCGTAGAGAGAAAAATCGGGCCCGGGAGTAAAAATTACGGGCCCCTATAGAATTTTTAAAATTAGTAGTATTGGCACTACGCTTTAGAATCCATTGCCAGTGTAGCTCAAACAGAGCTCACTGCTATCAGGCACTACTAGTTCTGGATAGACCACGCATTACATCAGGTCTAGTACTAGAATGTCACCAGGACCTGATCGAAGCTTGCAACAACGTGGTCACTTGGATCAAAGGTCGTGGAAAATCAAAAGGCAACCGTACAGCTGACTCATTAGCTAAGAAAGCAGCCTCCCATAAACTTTTGGGACCTGGCACTTTCATAAGCTTATCGGCATCAGCTGTGGCTGACCTACTAAAGAAGCACTCACTTGACAAGTTTAAGGGTAGATGGGACGACGAAACAGGCTGCAAGCTAGCCCAGGAACTATTACAGTATCCGAACAGCGAAACAGCAAAAAAATACATGACTAAGAACAGACAGAACCTGCGCACAGCCACAGGTATCCTGACTGGCCACTGTCATCTACGAAAACACCTCTACAGGATGGGGTTATCTGACACTCCACTGTGTAGAGGATGTGAACAGAGTGACGAGAATGCCCGACACTCTCACAAATAAGACATTTTCTTTTCGGCGAGCAGTGGCTAACACATGCCAACTTGAGGGAGCTACCTTCAGGCGACGTCATCACCTACTTTAAACAAGTAGGCTGGCTGACGAGTTAGAAGGAAGGCAACCTCAGAAGGATGCACAATGGGCCAAATGTGGCCTACGTGCTGTAGGGTGACCCACCCTTCTAGATTTACAGATACAGATGGCACTACGCTTCACTATTGCCGAAAAAACTACTGGGTAGTGCAACCAGTAGTGCTCAAAAGTGCGACTCGTGGCGATCAGTAGTGTAGATGCACTTTTGAACACTACAAGTCGCACTTCTAAGCACTACTGCATCACTACTGGTTTTACTACCTAATAATTTTTTCGCCAAAAGTGAAGCGTAGTGCGAACAGGGATTTTTCGTACGCCCCCCCCCCTCTCGCCAGGCCTGTACATAGGAGGAGTAATTTATAGGGGTCACTAAAATATACCGGGTGACCTTGATGAATTGGAAGTGGGTATAGAACGATTCAAAATAACATTAGTAGTCCAAAGTTTGTCCCTAAATCGCACAGTTTAGGAAATATTCTTCCATAAAGGTCAAACCTTACGGTAAATTCTGCTAATGAAATATTTAAAAAACTAGGATATAATAGCTATTTATATTACAAGTACATAAACAAGGGCTTTATTGTACGAGCGAGCTTGCGAGAGAGGCTATAAAATGATGAGTCAATAAAGCGTGTTTATGTGCGCGTTATATACATGATTTTATTCCTGACCGGGCTGTTATAAGCTTATATCATAATGGTTACGCTATCAATAAACAGGTTCATAACTCCCTTGGGATATTAGAGGTGCCTTAATTTCCCGTTGTCAGGCTTAATTCCCATTGTCAAGATATTTTGACGGTTGTTGAATATTGCTGTCTGTGTTTCATTATTTTTAGTGAATATCATTGCTGCTTATTTTATTAAAATCAATCAGAAATAAAATAATCTATGTACCTAGGGAATTAATGAGCCTTAATTACCTCAAGCAATTGCAAACTTTGCCTTCGGGATTTAAGCGTACTTTGGTATCAACCTTTCGAAGTATAAAAGTTCGTCGTTATGGAGTAAATATTCAATGCTGCGATTGACAATAAATCTTCGAGGAGGAATTGATATTTCAGAATTTCCAAGCGTAATACCTTTCTTAAAAAGAAAAGGAGAAGGCTACAAACCGAAAAAATCCTTGACCCTTTCCAAAGAGGAAGTCGAGATGTTCCTGCAAACAGCAGATGACAGAGAGCATTTGCTTAATAAAGTGTGTATCTTTAAATACAAATTAATCAAAATATTTTTAAAAACTTGTTGTAGATTGTGTTTATATTTGGAATATCAGGAGCATACAGATCTAATGAATTAGTGAAATTAAGCATTAACTGTATACAAGACGCATAAACTCATTTTTTGGTCAGATTAGCAGACACAAAAACGAAACATAACCAAAGTTCTGTAATTTTGCCTGGCAGTCTAAAAAATGTAAATTTTCTGGAGTTTATCAGACATTATATGGCTCTACGACCCCACTGAACACAACATAATAGATTTTTTGTTAACTATATCACAGGAAAGTGCTCTGTACAGCTAAGCCGGTGGGAATACACAAAATTGGAGGAGTGCCTCAATTGTCGCCAAATATTTAGGATTGGAAAATCATAGTGCCATTGTTTTAGGCTCACGTCGGCTTCCTCGTTAGCGAATTCAGGCGCCAATATGGAGGAGATAAAAAGACATGGAGGCTGGCCATCCAGCACCGTTGCAGAAAGCTACATTGACGAATGTGAGAACAAGAAAATCAACGTCGCTGAACCGATTTTAGGCGGAGATGTACCTAAGGTGGTTGGTTCTCGTTCTAACCAGATTTCAAAGACATACTTCTACTAAAACCAGCAATGGTGAGCTAGTAGGAATGAATATTTCATAAAACACCAATTGTGTGATAAATATTAATTCAATGACATTGACAGTTACTATGAATTTTATTTTATAAAACTTCCCAGGTTAACTTGATCTCCTCGAAATATAGACATACACTACGCTGATTAAAAATTGTATTCGAGTAATAAAAATTAATTCGACGATGTTTTCTATCTCTACGTACGTCTATGGATTTTCCACAATGTTTTATTTTAACATTTGTACGGAGAAAAAAGAAAACGCGAAAACTGAGTCACTATACTGAAACATTGGCTACAGGCGGCCGTTATGCAAGGCTGGGCGAAAAAGGAAAAAAATAAAAAAAGTTTTTGGCAGCCCGATTGGGTTAGTTTTAATAATAGGATGGCTCAACCGTTGAATCTGTGATTAAGATTAGAAATTATTATTGTATTTACTGATCTCACCTTTACTGGCAATTTTGCTTCAATTTGAAATTCCCAATTTTCTATGTATTGTTTGTTTATTTTTATACAGGGTGTTAATAAATACGTGTTACAGATTTTTAGGGCATGTAGAATATGCTAGAGCTCTTTGAAGATGGCGTCTTCTACAGAATTTTGGCTAAAAAATGTTTACAGGCAAAAAGATGCGCGGTTTTAGAGAAAAATCGATTTTAATTTTTCCTGTTGGCTTATTTAAAGTAGGCTCCGGAATTTTATGAATAATGATCTGTCAGAAAAATAAAAATTCCTGTCAACGCTAGTATATTATATTTTCTTAACCAGTCAAATTCCCCATCTCTATATTAAGTAATCCAGTAATTTGAAAATTAAACAAACTAAAAGTCAATATTTATAGATATGTATATTCAATTCGTGAATCTTGAATTGTTTTCGATTCGGGTTTATTAGTGGTCAAAGCAAATATACGTATTTATTTTATAATGTATTGAAATTAGGATTATTATCCAATAATATAATTGGATAAAAAGCGGTAAAGAGAAATTGGAACTAATATGTAGACAGGATGATACCAAATGAACTGGAAAAACAATAAATCTTACAATAGAGGACCAACTGCCAGACCAAAATAAAGCTGGAAATGCTCAACAACAACAGAAACTGAATAAGAGAAGGTATCCTAGTTATACAAAGACGAAGAAAAAAAGAAAAAAGAAGAAAAAGAAGAAGAAGAAGAAGAAGAAGAAGAAGAAGAAGAAGAAGAAGAAGAAGAAGAAGAAGAAGAAAATGAAGACATAACAAGACATAGCAACAACAGAGACTGAATAAGAGAAGATATCCTAATTATACGAAGAGGAAGAAAAAAATGAAGAATAAGAAAAAGAAGAAGAACAAAAAGAAGACAACAAAAAACGCCCAAAACAATAAGAAACAATTTTTTTTATGACTACCTTCACACGCTTGGGTTTTTTTCGTTAGCACATGTGTTTCGACATATTTTGACCAATTTGGTTAACCCTTTTTGTATCTACTTGTAAGTAAAATTATTAAAAATATCTTATTTAGTGGGTGCTTACATCACAAAAGGAAAGCACTCCCCAAGTGTATAATATTTCCGTTGTTCCATGTAAACTTTAATACTGTGTATCTTGGTTTAAAGTTAAATAATTTTTAAAAACTAATTTTTTTTTTATTATGAGTACCTATATTTATTAGAAGCCTTTAGGAAAGTGAAAAAAGAGTAGACGTAGACTCAAATGGTTAAAAGATGATTAATAAAATGAAATTGTGACTGATTCAACACAAAAACAAGCCTCGAAAGAGGTGGCGAAATCCCTTTGGAATATTTTTTGCTATTGAGCGAATATAAAGTTTCCTTGTACCGAAGATAAACGTACTTAATCATATCCTGAAAACGTAAATATGTAATTATGGGTTAAAAAATGATAAAGTAAAAAATGTCAGTGCGCGTATAAAAATAGCTTTTTAACGTCACTGGGTCGACGAAATCTCACGAATTTCACATTAAAAATAAAATGATAAATATATTAATGAAGTCTGAAACCTAGGTTAACAGATGTGTTAAGTCATAGATCAACTTTTAGTTATTTTCAAATCAATGTTCGTCTCATCTCTGAGTAATTTCATTACGAAGCTTAGTTGCCACAAATCAGGTTTTAGTTTTGGACAAGAATTTTGCGTATATTTAGAACTAGAAACGTTAAAAGTAACAAATTCGGAAAAAATCAAATTGTATTAGAATGCAATGATTAAATATACTTCTATAACTGCATTTTAACCTCTAGGGTGTTCTGTGACAGTATAACAATTTAATAGTAAACTTGAACATGTTTACGATTATCTGGTAGTGTAAAAAAATTTAGAAAACTCGTAATAACTAAAACCTGATTAGTTATGTTAAAAAAAATAGTATTTTCAAACATTTTAGAGTTTATTAATGTCTACTTTTAATAGATAATAAACAAAATAGATTTTTAAATCAATTGAAAGTTTAATCCCTCACTACAACTCTTCAGTCAACTGTCAGTTCTTACAGTGAAAATTGATAGAGAAGAACACATTACCATGGACACATACTTATTTATTTTGCTGAGATTACAGCGGAGTAGCAAATTAAGGTGCAATATATTTGGAAAATACATTAAAGAAATTCGAAGCTATAACAGCAATACTTAGGCTAGTAATGCAAAATGTGATACGACCAAAAGCTATAAGTGTGTAGTTACATAATTAATTCTGTTTTAAGGAGCACAAAGGCTTATAAAAGTGTCTCACCAGGCTTTTAGTGCTATTACAACTAATCCTCCAATTGATATTCCGATTAAAGAGAGATACATAACCTGGACGTTAGTCAAAACAGAGAAGCAACTACAGTAGCTAGATTAAAGATAATCGAAGAACGGTAAAGAAGATTGGAGGAAACATAGTAACATCCCAATAAACCAAGAGAATGGAAATATTTATTTAGTTGCTCAAGAAGTGACAATAGGATGCAAATAACTGAAAAATTAACGGTTTAAAATATCGCAAGATTAATGATAAAAGATAAAATATACCAACATATTAAAGAAATAATGGCGATAAAGAAGAAGAGAACAAGTGAAGAGGTAAAGTAAACGCCTGATTTATCTTCCAAATAAATTAATTTATTTTATATTACTCCTCATTCCTTACTGATGCGCGAACGATGACGTAATGCGTTATTCTCTATCTATTTTCAAACTGCTAGAAGCGATAATGTTAGATTGACCAGCGAGTCCAATTGATCTAAGTCTCACAGATTTTTCTGTAGCGCCTCTTGATTTATGTAACAAATTTTAAAATTTTTGAGGTGATTAGGTAATTGAATTTCGTTTAAGTTGTAAGCATTAATAAACTTTGGTTAAGAAACGTATACACCACAATTTTCACTAAAATCACTAGATACTGACCTGAGGAGGGCTGACTTTCACGCCTGCACCTGCGCCTGGATGAGCAGCAGTTTGCTGTCCGGGTATAAATAAGCTCTCCGTCCTCTTTGGTTGATTTGGAGAAGGTACTATATCCTGACCTAACCCCCGTTTTCTCATGATGATGTCTTCGAAGGGAGGTACAGCCGATGTACTGTTAGCTGTAAACAAAAAAACGAGTAATTCAACAATAATGTTATTTCAATTTTTGTTAACGTCTTACCAGTAGTTCCGGCCATCTTTGCCCCGCTACCGGTCATGACAGATCCGTTTTTGGCTTGAGTGGGGTTGGTATGACTAGGTGGCGCTGGTGTCGAGCCCCTAGCCGTAGAAGGTGCTCGAAGCGTTCGATCGGGGGTCTCCCCTGTTCGATTGTTTGCTGAAGTTCGATCCACTGATGGTTGTCGGGAGCCCATGGTGTTCGTCAGTCGACCCGTTGCTCGGGAATACCTGGAATAAAATACATTAAAATCATAACTTTAATTAAAAAAGTTTATCTTCTTTTCTTCCTATGGCATTCATTCATTCATTCATTTCCCTAGTTTTCCTAGTTCTAAAACTTGTAGATCTACATTGAGGAACTAAACAGCTGTCACGTTTATTGACCTTACGGCCGCATACCACACTGTGTAGAGAGAAGGCCTTCTCTACAAACTGATTATTATAGGTATATATTAATGGCCTCCCTCAGGGCTCAGTACAATGGGGCACATTGTTGTTTAACACACAGCTGACCTACCTGAAACAAAATCAAAAAAGTTTGCCTATGCCGACGACCTGGCTATTGAATTTCGAGATAGAACTAAGACAATAGGAGAGAGTACCTTAAACGAAGATTTAATAGCACTTGCTGATTACTTCAAACGATGGTGACTTTGTCCCAACACCAACAAGACTGAGGCTTGCCTCTTTCACTTATCTAAACGTTATGCGAACGACACTCTCAATATTACTTTTAACGGCAGGGTCATCAAACATAACAATACTCCTAAATACCTGGGTGTAACACTCGACAGGACACTGACGTTCAGAGACCACCTTACGAATATAGCCGTCAAAATAAAAACACGAAATAACATAATAACTAAGCTCGCCGGAACGTCATAGGGTGCTGTCGCGACCATAATACGAACCTCGAACGGCAGAATACTGTGCACCGGTATGGCCAAATAGCGCTCACACCAATAAAGTCGACGTCCAGTTAAACCAAACGATGAGAATAATAACTGGAACCATAAAACCAGCTCCAGTGAGATGGCTCCCTACTTTGAGTAACATCGAGCCACATGATATACGACGCTCGGCAGCACTGGCTAGAGAACAACGAAAAATCATGTCAAACGAGCATTTACCGATCCACACAAGGACACCAACGGCTGAAATCTTGACACCGTCCTATCAGAACCGCCTCCGAAATGACTGATGAATACAATATGAAAGAGCAATGGATAGCAAGATGGCTGCCTACAACAAAATCTGACTACATCCAAATAACGATCCGCATATTGTTTCAGATTGCCCAAACCGTGCTTATGGCGGAAACCTACAGGACTTCGTAGAATGCTCCCAAGACGCAATCCAATGGCTGTGCAACTTGGACATTAATGTATAGTCTGTCAGAGGATCTATGATATGATGTGTTATGTCTTTAGAGTTTTGTATACATTTTTACATTTATTTTTTTTTTTTTACATTTTTATTTTTACTTATAGTTTCCTTTTATCGTATTGTAAAAAATCCATACGCTAAATAAATAACTAAACAGTGTTTATATGGTCCTTTGTTAACAACACCGGCCATTTTAACGATAATTATACGACTTTTTATTTAGAAGCCACAACTAAACAATCATAAAAACTATTAACAATTAAGAAATGAGAGAATAAGACTAGACTCAAACCACACCCAAACACAAATAAACACAGATGGAGGTGACATTTGAAATTTAAAGAGCCAAGGGAGGGAGTGACGTCACGAATTTCAAATTTAATGATTTTAAAATCTTTTTTGAGACAAATATTTCTAATTTATAAGTGGGGAAAAAAGTCGCCACTTGCCTATTATTCATTGGAGCAAATTGTAATAGTAAAAAATGTATTTACCTGTCTACACTGGAATCTCTACTAGGCGGCCTTTTATAATGATCAAAATGGTCTATCGAACTCTGTTGTCCAATATTTCCTAAATATGGTCTGTCTCCCGACACTCTCCTACTCATCCTCCTAAGCGTATTACCTTGCAGACTATCGTCTAAAGGTATTGAATTCCTAGGTGAAAGCGATGGTTTAAACCCAATATCCGAATTAGGCGTCTTAAAACCAATGTCAGGGTTAGGCGATTTGAATCCAATATCCGAGCGTATTTCTCCAGGATTGTTTGGTCCGAGATCATTAAGACCTGCTGGATTATTTGGATTTTTATAAGGGTTGGTAGGTAAATTGGGATAAGGATTACTTGGTTTACTACTAATATCGTTATATTGGGAGGTTGGGTATGGATTACTTTGTGGATTTGAACTCGGATTCGTCCATCCCATTTTATTGTATCCGGATTGATTGGGTATTTGATTCGGTATTTGATTAGATTTATTAGGAATTTGATTGGGTATCTGGTTGGGTATTTGGTTGGGTATTTTTTGATTCATACTATTTAATTTTGTGTTTTGTTCTAATTCGATACTTTGTTTTTGTTGCTGCATTTGCATTTCTCTAAATTTATTTTGCCTAGCTTTTAACCTTTCCAAACCAGGTTGTTTAAAGTCTGGGGCGTATTGTTTGGCTACTCCTTCCGCTATATCTGAGTCTTCTTTAGCATGTGCTGCCGCTATATCGGCTTGTTCGGCTTTTCCTCTAGCTGTAGCCGTCCTATTGATGGCTATGTCAGATTTTTGTAAAGCTATTTTTGAGGCTCTTTGAGCAGCGTTCACAGCCGCGTCTATCCTTTCTCTAAATTTCGCGCTTCGCATTAAGAAAAGTTTCTTCTTTTGACTAGTTATTAGGACGTTGTTTTTATATTTTCCCTCTTCTTTTTCACCGTTGCTGAATGTTGTTACACCATAACCGTATTTTTTGTTGTTGTACCATTCTCCTTCGTATTTCAGGCCGTCCGATCGTTCACTGATACCATATCCGGATCGTTTGTCGTTTTTCCATTCGCCCATGTACGTTTCTACTACGCTAGGATCCATTGTTTCGTCCTGAAACAAGAAACGTCATCATTAAAAACATTTTTAAATAGCATATATTTTTACCAAAAGTAAAATTCAAAGCACCGAAACAATATGTAATAACAATTCATTCAGTTCTCAACGATTCTGTTCTTGTAACGACTAATAAAAATTAGTTCAGTATCTTCAGCAGTTACACAAAAATTGTGCAAACTGCGACATGGATCTATAGATTTTTTAAAAATGCATCTACAAATGTGAAAATAGGCGAACTTTCTAAGAGTAAAAACTAAATTATTTCTTGGAGTGGATCCATATAATTTTAGATACCATATTTTATTAACATCTGATCACAAAATCGTGCAAGAAATGATCAAAGAACAACACAGAATTTTAAAACATTCTGGAGTTTAAACTTTAGTTGTAAAAGACATAAATCTAAACCCATCCAAGTTCCTGCAGCCATTGATAGATTTAAAACTCGAAACACTTTTAACGTAACAGGATTAGATCTTGCAGGACTTTTGTATATTAAAGAAAATGAAAAGGTTTGGATGGTTTTATTTACATGCAGTGTTTATCGTGCTCTATATCTAGAATTAGTCAGAACATTATCTACAGATTGTTTTTTAATGGCGTTAAGAAGATTTATAGCACGAAGGGGATAATTTGAGATAGCAAGGTGTTATGTAAATAAAGACCAATGATTCGTGCTGTAGGGCATTAATTTCCTAAAGCAGCGGTGGAGTCTAAATTTGTTTTTCTGCATTGGTATTTTTGTGAGCCACCCTCTACATATTTAAAGCTATAAAACAATCTGCATCATTACGAAATTCATATTCACTTTTTGGCTGCGGACCAAAACCGACCTTGAATATTTATTTCAGATAATCCTTGTTGTTCATTTGTTTTTATTTATCTATTATTATCAGAGCAATAGAAATCGATATACCGGATGTCTCACTACTATATGAGTAAAAGAGAGGTCTTACAGTAGATAGAAGCATCACAATAGGCACTAAATATCCTGAAAAGGTGGTATTTGAAAGATACCTCAGTTGTTACATTTATCTTAGATAATAATAATAATAACAATAATAATAATAATAATATAGATGGACCTTTAGTCGATGAAAGGGCTTTGTACGTGGGTGAAAAACCATAAAAACACCTTCAAGTATGATACAGAAGTAGTATATTGGGGTTATGGTACCCATTGTGATTATCTACTAATAAAAATAATGTTTTTCACAACACTGAAAAAGAAACAGTGATGCTAATAGTAAAAAAGAAGTGGCAATGAAAATTCTTTTACCTTAATATAAGGCAAACTTTCTTTCAGGCTGCAGATACAGCAATAAATGAAGGTTTAATCACAAAGTTATCGTTACGATAAAATGACGTCGAATGGGACACACTTTATATGTTGATCGCATTTTTAGTGTACAACGTTTTTGTAGCATTTGGCATTGATTGTTTTGTCGGACAGTTAAAAATTTTAATTGGCTTATTGTTTGCAACAAATGTTACAAATTAACTTTAGACTATTTGGTACATAATATTTGAAATAAAATGTTATTTCTGCTGATTAGTTAATAATAATTAAATTTTATTGCATTTCCTGAATTAATTTACAAACTAAATATCAAAGCATCATTTTAATAACTTTATTAAAGGACCCCGCACCATTTAAATGTAAAAAACGTCCCGGTTAGATTTTCTGAAACGTTGGTATGTTACAAAACTCGATGTACTGACAAAAAGTGTCCATTGGCCGAAACCAATCATATGGCTAGTTTTCGAAGTACAGGGTGTTAAACATCGGAAATACCACTATTTTGTAACCAGATGTCTCATAACAGACCTGTTTTATTGGCGTTTATTGTAGAAAACATGAATTATAGATTATTTAGCATTAATATTTTATAAACAATCACCATCGAATTTGGCTAGTTACAGGGTGGTTCGAAAATAAGTAATATGGTTTTTTTGAAGAAATCAATTTTTTATAACAGCTTTAAAAATAGGAGCAAATGTCATTGCATTATGAATATATAGTGGTTACAGAGGGCATATAGTGTTTTTAGCTTTAACGAGTCACCCCGTATAAATGATGTGTTATATTAAACAAATGTACGATATGCCACTCTATGTCATACAGGGTGTTAAACTGGTTGCAAAAACTTTAAAAATTAGAAAAGTGCACTACCCTGTATTTTAAAAGTTTCTCCGTCAACATTAACAAAAGTTTAGTATTTTGTTGAAATCCTATGACCAGTTTGCCTAAAATGTGTACCCATATTTACTAATTGAAAGATGTTTTTAATATCTATGGGAGGGAGAAACTTTTAAAATACAGGCACAAAACACAGCCTTTCTAATTTTTAAAGTTTTTGCAACCAGTTTAACACCCTGTATGACATAGAATGGCAGAACGTACATTTGTTTAATATATGATTAATCACCAAGAGGTAATATGTTTAACACCCTGTACTTCGAAAATTAGCCATAGAATTTGTTGGGCCAATGGACACTTTTTGTATTATAACATACCAATGTTTCAGAAAATTTGACCGGGACGTTTTTTACATTTAAATGGTGCGGGGTCCTTTAAATATAAATTTTTGAAATGCAGATTACGAGATTTGACACTATACATACGCAAAGGCGCCCTTTCAGAACGCTGTAATCCCAGCATTACCTACCGCAGAATAGGGACTATATTCAAAAGTTGATCATTAAGATTCTAAAGAGTCATAGTAATGTGATTTTGTGCGAAGCTGTAATTCGTTTATTATTTTTTTTAAATGGAGCACTGTAAGACACATGATAATGCAAAAATGCTTACCTCTATAACAAAACTAGCATTGGAATCGGACGGTATGGAAGCATTTGTCATGGCCGATTGCGCAGAATCAGTGCTCACCCACGACGCTGAAGATCCAGTTGATCGTATACTCCCCGAACCCCCTCTCTTCTCAAGGTCACCAGTACTTCGTTGTTTTTTCAATTTCAGTCCCTAAAATTAAATAAATTAATACACCCGAATAAAAATTAGAATCATCGTAATTTGTGCTTTTAAGATACAATAATTAATGAATACAACTAGTTTCGGCCTAGTGGTACATCTTCAGGCCTAATTAAATTACACGAAACAAACTTTTCTTATCGTTAATTGGGCGACTAATAACTGGAATTGGACCTATACACATCTTGGCTTAAGAGAGAACAGAATTGTTCAGAACTGATGAAAAAGGCAGAAAAGACATCAGAATCGAACGATAAGAAAGTGGAAAGAAGTAAAAAGAATGGGCGTTACAAACAAAAACATAACTCTAGACAAAATTTTAAAAAGTAAAAGACTGGACAACGGAATAAATTATTTTCTTGTCCAGGCTTTTTCACAACACGGTTCTTTTAGGATGTACACACAAAACATTGGAACAGGTAATGGATATATTGCGGTGAGGTAGATCGATTGTACAAAATAGAATCAACAGAAGGGCAAACATGAAAAGTGATTGCACATAAGAAAGTATGGAAAGCAGTAGAACAATTCATAGTGAAGTTGGTGAAATATAAAAAAATCCTAAGAAACGTAACATCAGGGTGTGGCGTAATAGATTGGACAGTTTATGCAACTGAAATTGTGTCAGAAATGATATGTCCGAGTACACAATAGCTTAGATATCATCAGTAACTTCAAGACCATCGGATATCCATAAAAATGTTATCTAACTCATAGTTTAACAAATTTTACTGCCAAATACTTACAGTGAACAACCCCTTTTTTACGTTCCCGCTCCCAAGAGACCTCCTCCTCGCCGTAGGCTCAGCGGAATTCATTTTTAGAACGAAACCGCCCCTGGAATCATCTACTCTACGGTCCCTCTTGTCCGTCAGTTCGGTATTAGGTCCCCCTTGGGGACCCTCGTTGCTGCGGAGAGACGTCAACGACGCCCTGAGCGTTTTGTTCGCCCTGTACTTCGACGCTTTGCCGAATGGGGCGCTCTTCCGGATGCCGTAACCGTGTCGCATGCCCCGCATCCATTGCCCCTGATACGTGCCTGGAAAAGAGAAAGGTTATTTAGTTGATAGGGAAGACATAAAGAATATGTAAAACATAAACGAATATGGGGACAAAATTAGGTTTACGTGAGTGATGGATAAAATTTTAACTGACAATGCATTTTTCACTGACTTTTTAATAGTCCCAAAAGCTCGTATATTCAGTTCAACTATGTATAGAAAGATAAATAAGTATATCAACGAAACTGTTTCTTCACAATATCCTTCTGTATATAATAATAATAATAATCTTTATTCAACAAATACAATAAATACAAATACAAATGAATAAAACTGATAAGCGATAAGTGGTAGTGCACAATCGAAAGGAGGACCACCAGAGGAATAACAGCTAAATGGCAAATAATTGGTTTTGCATATATTAATAGTTAACCGTTTATAATCAATCCATTTTTTTATTTCTTGCTTGCTTGCTTGCTTAATTTCAACGTCTCCTTTCTGCACGGTCCTCAATCACCTTAAACCCAAGACTATGCCTTTGTCATGTAGGTGATCTACCGACTAACAAGTGTATAAATGTGCCACCAACCCCTATCAGTTCCACGAGATATCCGATCTCATCCGGCCTGTTTACCGGTGTGAATGAAACTGCGTATGACACAAATACCTTTTTGTACTTGCCAAAGTCTTATCTGACTTTTAATTCCACTTGAGTTTCGCTGGGATCGAACCTACGAACCTAACACTGGCCTATTATAAAGACCGAGGACTTAACCAACTAGGCCACGGTGTCTAGTTTTTTATTTCTAAAAAGTCTATCTCCGCTTTGTATTTTAGGTCTTCCCAATTATCTGTCCTATAGAATATAGCAGTATCATCTGGGAAGGGAATGACGTTTCCACTGGTTTTCAAGAAAAACAAGCCGTTAATGTATATGTTGAATAAAATAGGACCAATTACGTATCCTTGCGGTACGCCATATTCATCAACTCTTGCACTACTAAGTACATCATCTATTCTCACATTCTGTTGTCTATTTAAATTAATTTAAATAATTATTTCATATACCAATATCTTCCAAGCACTGCAGGAGTAGGTGATGACTAACAGTGTCAAATGCTTTTGAAAGATCCAAAAATATACACAAACAGGGCTTGCTTTCATTAAGTGATTCACTTACTTATGAAGTTAAGGCAATAATGGCGTCTTGTGTGGATGTTTTCTCTCTAAAACCAAACTGTTATTTTGAGAGTATTTCATATTTATTTAGGTACGAAACTAATCTATTTTTAATTAATTTTTCAAACACTTGAGAAGTGGGTGATTAACGATATAGGTCGGTAATTGCTGATGTTGGTTACATCTCCCTTTTTATGTAATGTAGTAACAATTAATTGTTTAAAAGCTGTTGGGTATATCGAGGGTTCTATACATTTAGATAGAATATGTGTAAATGGTTTTAAAATATAGTTACAGATTAATTTAATTGTTCCGGCCTTTATGTTATCCATCCCCCCATTTTTTAAATCCAATATGATATTTTTTACCTCATCCTGTTGATTATGTATTTGAGGTTGAAATAGAACATTGTTCTTAGCCTAACAAAGAAGTCAACCATTGACCAATAGAAAACATTGGCGTATTACTGCCAAAATTAGAGTTGTTATTTTGACATAAATCTCGGCAAATGTGGGGACCAAGTTAGTAGGTAATTTCAGTTACAAAAAGAACGTCTTTCCTCAGTCCATCACCAATAATTTCAACACAGAAATATTTTAAAGTTAATTACATCATAAAAAGTGCATAATATAAGCCAGTTGGTATAAAAATATTACTGTTCTAATAATTAAAAGTAAAGTAGAATAAAGAATTTAAAATACAGTCCACTATTTTACAGATTTTTAAGATCGTCAGCATATAACAAATTACATTTGTTAAATCTGCCTACATATATATTCTGGCTTCATAATTTGGTTACCATGATTAACTTTGTCAAAAGCTTTGGTAAGATCAGTGTAAATTGTGTTCATAAGAACGTTAATAATATTACACAATAAGAAAATAAATAATGTTTCACGCCAAAATAATATCATTAAAAGATCGTAAATTGTGTGTTGTTGATCTTAAGAGTGAAGGTGGTATTTTAGAAATTAATAGTCGATTTAATTCTAAGACAATAAATACTCATTAAATCGATGAAAACTTTACTTATATTTATTTTCCTGTTGTAAACTGTAAATTTTGATATAAATATTTTTTTATTTATATACGGTAAGAAATAGAAAAGAAATCTTATCAACACAAAAGTTGGAGCATAGATAGGGCATATTTTAAAAATATTTTTGAGTATACAGGGTCACCCTTAATGACTTAATGACAGTGTGATCCAAACTTACTTTATTTTAAATATAACACCTTTAATCTATATTTTTACATATTTTAATTGTTTTATATCCTCTCGTTTTTATAATATGGGGTTTTGCTCTAATATATAGAATAATTTAAAATATATGGCCGCTTTTCACCACAGTTTTTTACATTACACGGATTTCACAAACATAAATCAACAGCTACAATCGCTGTAATCAAACTGAGTTGTTTATACATTTATTAACCTTTTATTTAATTCGTGCTTGCCTCTCCAGAGCTGCAGTTTCCAACCCAACAGTACGTTGAGTTAAATTAACTTTTAACTACAGCGTTTCCCATAACCTCATTCATCCCTAAAACACAAAACTTCCAGCTTTTTTACATTCCGGGCACGTAACAGAAGCATGGAGAACGCTGAGAAATTTTACGCCATTTTTATTTCGTCTTCCTATTAATTGAAACGGTACGTTCTAGCAAACATACAGCTAGTTCATTAAACTAGATACAAAAGATGAATTTTATTAAAGATTTTCACGAACACGATTGAATTTGACTTATTCTATGATTATAAAGAACAGTAAAAGTTTCGCGCCATCAATTAAGGAACATAACTACATAGTTGTATACGGATGTTCATTTTCTATGGCCGAACCGGTTGGAAATGATTCATTTCCTACAAACATAAGAAAAAACTCGCCCGAGATACGCATTTTCCATTCGTAAAGTATTGTGGGAAATGCGGATCATTTCCTGCTTGTTGTACAATATACTATTTAACTTGGTATAAATAATACTGTAATGAAAATTTTTGCTTCTTTCAATATTTAAATTTTTTTGAGCAGCATTGTGGAACGAAAATTAAAATCTTACAATATGGATTTTGTAGCTACCCACACAGCACAGGATATTCCAAAAATATCCTCACAAGACACCAATGTTCTTTTTGCAGAATATTCCTAAGCAAATATTCTGAGAACGATCATAGAATGTATCGGATATATTAAAATATGTATATATTATATTCCTAGTACATTAATATAGAATATTCTAAATACATTCTATGTACATACTAATTATTTTTTTTATGTTGGTCATTGTCGTATTTTCAACAATAAATAAGTGTAAAAACATAAGCGCGTTAATTTGAAACCTTAGGAAAAATCTATGAAACATTTTGTAGTTGTAAAATCTAAGTCGTAATGTAAATCAAATGCGCAAGCTCAATACAGCATTGCCATCTTGTAATATAAAGCTAACATGAACAAATTAATTCATATTTTTATTTATATACTCCTATACTAAAAACATTTAATTAGGTTTGTACATTAATTTTTACTGACAAGAGTTGCAATAAACATTTAATTAAAAGTTAAAACCAAAAATCAACTTATGATAAATACTATACGGCAACGTGTCGCTGTCACGTCACCCGTCACTCCCGTCAACTTTTGCGGTTAGGTCTTAGGTGTTTATAAGTTTAGTTTATTATAGGGCTATTAGTATAAGATATATACTAAGAACCCTGGTTTATTGAAAAAAAAAGCCATGGAAGGTAATTGGGTGTTTAACTAATTTTCAGATTCTATTTAAAACCTTATAAATAACTAGTACTATATAAATAAATAAGAGCACAATATGTTTTTTTAATTTTAGTTGCGTACATAATTTTTACCAGCAATTTGTTAATTTTTATAATGTGCCTTTTGAATATTGCGCAATTGTTGAAATTACGTCACTGGTTGCGTAACTGAAGTTAGAAATAAGCCGAATCGAAAGTTCAACGAACTCACTCGACATCAAAGTTAAAATTGTTAAATGTCACTGTCAATAATGTCATTTCTTTGATTTTTGTTGAAGCTTGGGTTTTTGATTTTGCATTTATTTTTGATTTATTAATATTTTTTAGTTAGTATATAGTATTTTCCAACGCCACTGACAAGTTGCAAGACAACTCATTTGACATGTTTAAAAAATAAACATCGCAAATGCTGTCAGCCAAAATCGTATCAAATTTTTATTTTTTCAATTTATTATTATTTTTTAATTGCAATCGAACATAAAATCATGTATATAACGCGTACATAAACAGGCTTTATGGACTCATAATTTTATAGCCTGTCTCGCAAGCTCGCTCGGCGATAAAATTATTCTTCAATAAAGCCCTTGTTTATGTACTTGTAATATAAATAGCTATTTTTTGACAAATTATTATATTGACGGGATTCTGTATAAAAAAATATTTTTGACAGATTATATTGTGTACAGTTCGTATAGATAATATTTAAATAATAAGTAACAACTTTAAAGAGTAAATATAGTAGAATTTTATGTTAAAATGCCAAAAGGACGTCCAAGGTCCTACTACCAACAGTCAACAGAAGGTTGAAGAAAACTCTAGCAACTGAAGATGCTCATGTAGTGCTGTTAGATAGTGTTGATGGCAAGAATGTGGACGAGAATGTGGATCAGTGACTACCCTTCTACTATATATATTCTTTCTAACTTAATAGAGAATTCTTATGAAAAACCATTTTGTCTAATTTTAGCTTTAATTTCCTATAGATAACTAAAATGGTTCAATTTTATTACATATTGTCACTTTAATAAAAAAATATTAATACTGAAGTTCTAAAACGTTTTTTATAACTTAAGTTTTAAGAATGAAACATAAGAAAATATTTATAATTTTTTTTTGGTCTATTGGTATCATGTTTTAAGATCGAAGCGACAGTGCGGACAAAAATCGAACTATAAAAAGTCAGTAGTCGTCTTTATTTACATAAGAGAACGTGCTTTGATTTTATCATTTATTATGATATTATTGATTTATTTTGAAGTTTCAAGTATGAGTCGGTATTGTTCAGTGCCTTTTTGTAATTCCTGGGAGAAAAAAAATACTGAACTTGCGTTCCATTTGTTTCCTAGACCCGGGTAACGAAAGGTTAGAATTGAAGACAAAATGGGCACACAGTCTCTAGTTGACCATCGGAAAGCTTGGATTTTGAGGTTAAAAATTGGAATACCAGTTACCAAATTCATGATAGTGTGTCTTTTTCAACATCCGTTTTTTGGAAACATTCTCAGCTGAAAAAAAGTTCAACATTAATTTGAAGAACCTTCACACCTTTATTGAAGTAATCACTTTCTGTGAAATGGAGAGAACACTCTGAGTTACCTATCAGCCCTCCAACGGATGACGTTCACTTTTGGGTTTTTCTCCAGCTTTAGATATTATTTATTTTTCCCAGCATCTTTTCAAATTATACTTAACCATCTTTTTCCCTTCTAATTTATCCAATTTTTCGTCTCACCATAATCATAATGTAAAAATTTCCGTGCTCGTTTTTTTTTCACCCCAATTTCGTCAAATTTGTGAAGGCGTAACGTCGCGCTCTTATTCGTAAACATAATTGATTATAATTTACCAGCTACCTCCGCAATAATATGTCTCCAACGACCTTGACCTGAAAAAATCTGACCAGAAATCGATTTGAATTTTACAAATTGCTCCGTACCGACAGGATAAAATAATGCTCGAGTTAAAATCGAACTGGTAAACAATTTTGTCCGTCTTGAGAAATGAAAATTGATTCTGAAAGATTTTAATTTAAAAGATTCCAATAACCTTTAGGCCGCCGGGGTTTGAGGAACTTTATTTCCATCAGAAAATCCTAAAAACTTGATACCATTTCTTGAATTTGGCCTCAATGAAGTTCCAATCTTCGGTAGAGACTATCGGGAAAAATCTCTAATTTCAAGGGTATTGTTGTTGTAACCTTCAAAAACTACCCCTACATATGTAAAAACTATCCCTTTTTCGTTTTCTCGTAGCAAGCTTGTTGAGATATCGTCAGTTATAACTCTAACAAGCCTTTTGTTGGCTTTTGAGGGTTGGTGGATGACCAGGATGACCCTAAAAGACAATTAAAGACAATAAACCGTGAACATGAAAGGTATTTTTAGATCTATCCTTTAAAAAACACCCCTAAATTAAGAAAAACCAGCCTTTTCCTTTGAACAGTTAACTAGAATGGGACAAAATACTAAGATGATGACTAATAATATAATAACCAGATTATGAAATATATCAGTCAACCATGTGGTTGGACTAATCACCAATCAGACCCATTTTAAACCGCAACGAGTGGCTTTAATTTTTCCAGCCTTCTCCAGGCGTCTCGCGTTTTTTTAATCCATTTTGTTTGTGTTTGAGAAACATGGCGAGTATTATCCATTAAAATGACAAAGTGAAACATGAAACTAAGAGGATACTATATCGCCTTTATTTTAATTGAACACGATATCCTTGAAAATGTCTTTTTCTCTAAAAACATCATAAAGTAGTTACGATTTTGTGATTAAAATATTAATTTTATTTTGTTCTTAGAAACTGATATTTAAAATTAAACGCCTAGAGTATCTTTTAGAATAATTTTAGAAATCTTGTGTTGACATTTTGACGTACATTATGTATTATCAACGCTCTATTTTTCAAGTCATTAGCATAAAAATTTAAACACTTAAAGAAACATGTAGAAAATATGTTCAAATAGTT